>MU846386.1:0-17212 GCA_030867225.1 Colletotrichum caudatum
AAGTCTTACTATAGCCAAAAGAGAGGACCTTTAATCCTAAAGAGAGGCTACAGCCCAGATTAAGGACAAAACGCGTCAGAGTAGTAGTTATTAACTAAGGACTAAGACAGGCTAATAGTAATATGGCGTCTATAGGAATACTAGTTATAATACGCAAACATGTCAGTTTAATAAAGAAATATCTAGAGAGGAGGATTCTAAGTAGTTTCAATTGATTTAATTGTTCTGTTGTTGATATCTCCTATGTAATATGTCAGGGGCGTGGTTGCGTGTGCCACTCGCTTGTCTGTGCCACTTGCTTATCAACCACGTTATGTGAATTATACCACCTAGAAAGCCATGTCATGACGCGAACACCACAATAGAAGCCACACTTTAGCACTGCTATTCTGATCTTGGCATAAAATGGTACGTCTAATTGACTAATAGGAAACACTTCTCTATTGTAATTAACTTTCCTTCCCGTGATAAAGAAGGTCCACTCTCAATTGAATATGCGGGGCCCCGGGATCGGCCACGACGGCTCTGGATGACGATAAAAGTCCTAAAGTTTCGACGGCGTTCTCGGCTTTACGCATGTCCAGTCATCAGGTCAAAATATGGTGAATATGCGGATGCTTAGACTTGTCAGCGCTGTTGTTCTAAGCACTCATACCGTAGCTCAACAACTCGGCGCGGTTCAAGAGATAACACCGTTGTTGTTATACGCCAATGTAACTTCGCTTCTCGACACGATATGGCCCGCGGATACATCAATGTAGGCACAACAGGAGATTATAAGCCGTTTACCTATTTTGTTACCAACCAGAAAACTCTGCCAAACACCACCACGATCAACACGACTTACATCGGCGCAGATATCGACGCGGCTCAGTCCCTGTCCAACGCTCTGGGGCTCCCAAATCCCCCGCGTTTGGTGGCAACGAAGTGGGCGAACATTACTAGCGATCTGACGGCGGGCAAATTCGATATCGCCATGGGTGGCGTCAGTCTAACCCTCCCGCGCGCCAAGACGGCATTCTTCTCGACCGCGATCCAGAAGGTGGGCAAGACGGCGTGCATTCGCTGCGCCGACGCATCAAAGTACACCAACCTCGCGTCCCTGGATCAGCCGGGTGTCAGAGTCGCCGTCAACCCGGGTGGTACCAACGAGGCCTTCGACCGCGCCAACCTCAAGTCTGCAACCATCGTTTTGGTCGAGGATAACAACGCCGTTTACCAGGCGGTCTTGGACGGCACGGCCGATGCCATGATCTCCGATCTCATTGAGGTCGAGCTTCAAGCAAACCTGCACAAGGGCGAACTCTGCATCGCCAACCCTGATACTCCGTTCAACTTTGAGGAGTTGGGATACGCGATTCCCAGAGATATCGTTTGGAAGCAGTTCGTTGACGCCTGGGTACACATGCAGCTTGGCAGCGGAGCCTGGAACCAGACTCTTGAAAAGTGGTTGGACTACAAATGGCCGAGTGTGTAAACCTCATAGCCTTGGTTTCAAGTTTGTTTATATCACTTGACTTTGTATTAATGCCCGAGTCCACTACTAGAATTCTCATGTAACACCACCTGTAGTCTACTGGGCGAGAGCATATAGACACGATAGTCATAATGGTCGCCTGCATTACCCCAATAGAGTTCATTGATGCACAATAGAGTCTTGGAAACTCAAAGCTTTGCTGATACCTTTTCAGATTCAATCTGCTTTTTGAGAAGCTTTACAGCATGTGCCGCCATTCCCCTGGAAACTAGTCAGCACAATCGTCAGGCCCTTGAAGTATAGTTGCAGCTCACCAAGACGCCTGGTAGCCAGCTCCAGATGCTCCATAGTTGTGGATTACCAGGCCATTATCATTCTTCTCAGCTTCAAGTCTTGGGCCGCCCTTGCGGTTAGGCCGCAGTCCGACACCGTGCTTGATGATCTTCAGATCCTCGGGGCGACCCAGCTCAGGTGCCAGAGCGCAACACCTCTCGATGATGGTCTTTGCCAACTCTGGGTCGACTTCTCTGTCCCAACATCCGTCCTGGCGACACCCACCGAGTACGATGCCCCCGGCAAGTGGCCTTTGGAAGATGTAAGTGGTGTTGTTGTTTACCCGGTGGGGCGAGCGGAAGTACATCCTCTTGAGAGGCTGAATGGGTTGTTCAACAAGGACCGTTTGACCTCGAGTAGGGTACATTGACTTGTCCCTGACACCATCAAGGAAGTATGATCCCAAGCCGGTACAGTTGAAAACGGCTTTCACGTCTGGAGAAACCCATGCATCATTAATGTGCTGGATTCGACGTCGCAGCAGGTTTATGTTGTTTTGTCTGCATTTCTCAAGAAGCCTATGGTTGTGAGTTCGGGCACGTAAGTTTCGAAAAGGGGAAAGGTGCCCACCACTGTAAGTAAATCTGAGTATTGATCACAAACGTAGAGGGCACGTCAAGCCCAAACGTGGCCCCTTTTGGTAGCCCGTCCTTGCTCAATGGCACAACACCGCCAACCAGCTCATCATACCAGAGTTTTCCAGTCCCCTGGCTTAGGATTCCGGCGTCTTCAATCTTTGAATCAAAGACCATCCTCAATGGCGACATATTAATCCCCGCCTCGGGGACGGCGTTTGCAATCTCCTTGAAGCGGTTGAAGGTCACGCGATCAAACGACTCGAGGAGTCCATTGTCGTTCGCCGAAGAACACCAATTAGCCCCCGCCCAGGGAGAGCAGTAGTTGATGTGGTAGTCGCCCGGGAAATGCTCTGCCAGGATCGTGATCGGACTCCCGGGGTACTCGGCCCTGAGTGTTAGTGCGGTGCTTAGGCCAATGACACCGGCACCGAGGACAACGAGGTGGTGCGATGAATCTTTTGAGGAAGACATGGTAGCCAGCTTTGGCTGTAACATGAGATAAAATGAGGGGAAAGGGGCGTTAATCGGCCCACTGTGATATGTGATGAAGTGGTGTTTTGGTGTGAGCCGTCCTGGCCGCGCCCGATCCTGGCCTCCAGTTACTTAGGTTAGCGGTTAGTAATGGACGTCCGAAGTCGGCGTTTCCAGGAGAAAGTTTGCTCGAGTCAGGGGTCCAATAAGTTCGGCTTATGTATCATTGTGCCGACGAGTTTTATGACCAGTGATTGCATTTGTGATGTCAATCGGTACACTTTACGGCATTTTACTCAATTAAAACTGGTGAATTTCCTTGAAACAATAGCCTCAGGTTCAATTTGTTTGTCAGATGCCACTTCGCTATCCAGATCCGTTCAATCCTACACTCGATCGCTTTAGAAATTTCCCCGATAACCAACGTCAACTAACATCAGTTACGGTAATAAATCACACCTTGAAGAACTTTGGTGTCAATCTGGCGGTTGTAGCAGATCGCCTTTCGCGACGCCGGGGACCAAGTGAACTGCAGATGAGCCATGCAAGACGACCCGCGGCTAGGTTTTCTTGCCTGCATTCTCTTGCCCTGTTTGTTTGCCGGGCTGCATCCCTTCGAGGTTCCCACCCTTCTTTTGTTGAGATTCCATAGAAGGCTTCGAGCAAGCATTTTCGCCGTGACGCTGTGGGATGGACGAGTCAGCAACCAGCCTCATGTTGGCGACATGAGCATGGTGTACATACTGCCTCTTCCTCGACCTCCTCAATGAATTCATGTCCCGCTTCGATGGCGTCGTCTGGCAGACCATGCTGCTTCAAGCCGTGGTCTTTTTTGCCCGACATGTTGATGTGGTTATGTCTCTAAGGTCTTTCTTGGATTGTTTTCGGAAACTTCGAGGCAATCGATGAGCTTCGCAGGGCACGAGAAGGGTACGGTGCGAGGGTTGTGTCTCATTCATACATATACTGCCCGGGCGACCCAACGAGGGATCAGAGTTACCCAAGAAAAGTATCACCAGCACCATCCGCAAGAGCCCGGTGGCCAACCCCGCACTGATGATGGTCTTGCAACCATTCAGGGTCTTCCGACAAGGATGAGCGGCATCATCGTTTGCTATTCACTACGTCGGAGAGCGGGGCTGGAAGTATCTGGATGAGATCCAGACTGGGCTAGAAGTTTGGAATTACCGACCTATTATCACTCTGGAAGCTTGAGCCGAGGGAGGGCACTGTAGACGAGAGGGTAATATTAACCCATGACGCGTCGTTCAGGTAAGAGGTGAGGTGGACTTCTCAGCTGGAGTGAATTGGTCTACATGGTAAGTACACAAACGTTGCAAATTTCAGGGCATTCTCACCAATTGGAACTTGACCGCTTTCTACATTGTATTTTCTTCCCCGAATGCTTACTGTTGTGGTGACTACCTGGGTGACCACAGTGCAATGCCAAATTCGATAGTTCTCTCACTTTCTTGTGTCATTTCGTTTATAACGGTCTAGAGCCACATGATTTAGAACCTTATTAACACATGACTTGATTATTCATTATCATTATCGTAACCATTACTTGAAATGCCAGAGGCATGAGCCATTTCTCCTTGAACTGAGACGTAGCAGCACTCGTGCCATTCGATACGGTCTTATAGGCACTTGCAACCTTGTTTTGGGACCTGTCCGGGTCATTTCCGACAGGGTTGTTGATCCAGTCCTTCGGGATCTGTGCAATGAAGTCATACCAGTAATCCCCCATGATGCGGTAGCCTCCGTCTGTTGGATGGACGCAGTCGGCTCTGAGGAGGGCGTCGCCCAGGGTCGTGAAATCCACGGCCAGAACGTGGTGGCCTGCGTTCCTTCGCTCCTTAACGACGCTGGGGATGAGCTGCTGGAACTCTGTCGTTGCCGGCCTCTGATTTTCAAGGCAGGTGTTGATGATTTGGGCCACGAGGATCGTGGCGTCAGGGCAGGCGGCGATCATTTGGTCGACGAGGCCGCCCAGCCGATCGGCGGCACCCTCCGGATCGTTGCCTTCTACAGAGATGGTACGGTTCCGGTTCATGTCATTGGTGCCAGCATGGAGAAGGATAATGTTTGGCCGCTGTGCCAGTGATGGTCCGACATTGTCTGCGATATACTGAATTGTTTTGCCAGACCAACCCGCCTTCCCGAATGTTAGAAATAAGTGCACACTGCAAAGCTGGTTTCTATTGCGCGACTTACATAGTACCCGTCGGTCATGTTGCCAGAGTGGTCTGTCCCGGCAAAAACAACGTCGTTTGCTACTAGATTGTCAGGTCCCGTTGCCAATGCCTGGGTTGCACCCCTCAAATGTCGTGTTGGCCATCAGCCAGCGTGCTTGCATGCTTGACTTACCTAGGAGGTCCTTGGCGAGCTCCAGCCTGTAACCGTTCCCATCACTGCTTTCATACCCGACGGTGATGGAGTCCCCGACGGGGAGAATCCGAAGCTTGACCCCGTTCTTAATGACCTGCCCAGGGGGTGTTGACTTATATTCAAGAGCCTCGCCCGCCGCGAGTGTGAGCGTGGCGAAGAGAGCGGCGGCACAAACGATGGAGGATCGCATATTGAAGGCAAGCGGATGGCAAAAACAGGCAAAGAAACCATCATGGGAAATCCAACCAAGAGCCAGGGCCGAAGAGAGTATGGGAACCAACTACTTCAAATAGTCCAGGTTGGTGTCGTCACATCATGGACGCTGAGTGAAATTCCAAACCAACAGATAAGTTCCATGTTCAATGCCCGGCACACCCTCTTTGGCAACGGGTGATCTGGCACGCTAGTTTGGCCCCCCCGTCGCATTGAGCACAAAGCGACCGAAGGCCCCGTTCATGACTCCACTTGTAAGTGAGACTATACCCGACTCAGTCAACTCACTCCCTCTCGCGGCAAACCATCTTGGTCCGGCGGACGGCCGGGGTGGTTTCCCCTCGGGAGTCATTAACGTAACCAGAAAGCTTCAAAGTTGTGAAGATGAAATGGTTTTTTTCTTCTTCTTCTTCCAGTTTTCCGCCATTAATTTTTCCTTTTCTTCTATTGACGAAACCTTGGCTCCTTCATCGTATCGTTCCACCTGCAGGCTGCAGGCTTCTTCACTACGGTGCTGGACTGGCTGCTAATTACCAGCGCCTGGCCTGTCGGCAGTTTGCCAAGATGTGCAGCTAAGGTGCCGATACGGCACAGAGTGCCCAGCCTGCCAGGCTACAATCGGACTCATGCCGACTTACCCCTCTTTCAGGGGTAAACCGGCTGCGTAACCAGTTTAGCCTGCCAGAGAGGAGAGGAGAGAAGACGGCTGACGCGGATGAGGAGGCGGCTAGCATCCCCCTGACGCCAGACTAGTCGTCTTTGTATGCCTTGACTCACTCTCGTGAATCATCTCTCTCGGGCCGCTCCATTGTGTACTAAACATAAGGCCATCGTCCTATTGGCTTAAAACGGTCCTGCATGCACACCGTACTCCGTATGGCAATCATGAATCGATCATGCTGAAGGATGGTCCTAGTAAACAATGCCCATCTTTTTTTCGTCCAAAGCTTTCTTCTTTCTCCTTCCAACAGGACCCTGGTTATGCAGTTGCCGGAACTAAAAGAGCATTGGCTCCGATGGGCAGTATCATGCACTCGAATGCTGCATGTATGCTTGGGAAAGGGGCCATCTAGGATACTGGTGGCTCATCGAGGCCCGAGTCAAATACACATAAAAGGCACAAAGATGATGTGCAACGCCAATGACAATGACTTCATCCTACGACGCCGCTCTAAGCCCCAACCCTTTAGCTCATCCTATAATCGCCACAAATCCGGCCTACTGCAATTAGTAAAGTAACTCTGACGTCGGAAATGTCTGGAGATTACCACATTGGCAGCGTTGGGTCGCTCATAGATTCGGATGTCAGTTACTCGCTACCCCTGCACCACGGCAACGGATTGAATCGACTTCGGTCGCATGGGTACCATGCATGCCTACCTACATAGTAACTGATCGTACAGTGCAATGATGTACTCCGTAGATCTTCGGATAATAACCATCCGCAGCATGAGCACAACCTTATTTGCTCTAGTTTCTCTCTCCTTCCGTGTCCAAGTTTCATTATCGGTTATCTCGCTGCTCACTAGAAGCCGCACTACGCCCCATGCGCCTCCATGTCGGCGATTCATTCATGGCATCAAGGACTTCCCTGACAATGCACTTGATGAAATATCCAAGCTCGCTAGAAAAGTTAAGCAAGGCTCGGGTTTCATTTCCATGCAGCAGAACAACATCCCACAAGTGTCCGTCACAACATTTAGCTTCCTCAAGATCCGCTGGCTTATCGGCAAGAAAAGGGGAAGAGCATTGCCATGTCATGTATTTCAAAGCTTCTCATGCAGTTCTTTCTTCGAGATTCAACGGACAGATGTCCGTCTGACTTGTTCTTGGGACCCTTTAGGATAAGAGCCTATATGGGAAGAAAATACTGACGAGCGATAGCCATCGTTCTATGCAAGCAGAGTAAGAGTTAAGCGAAGTAGAAAGAGATGCATGACTATTGATGAATATAGTCGCTCTAAACCCGGATAAGCGGTCTAGTGCAGTTCGCCCAGTAAATATGGATTATCGCATTACTTAAAACCCGATACGCGGCAGGATGGATGACTATAAATGGCTCTGTATCGGTTGTAAAACACAGAAGAGAAACTCTCACTGAAGACTAACGACACCAACGACTCTGAGCCTCATGAGGTTTGACAAAACAACATGGTCAAAACTCCCAGCGGCCCAGAAACTCGCTGATATGGCAATGCCGACCTATCCGTTCCCAAATATGCTTCTCAACAGAAAGAAAAAGGCTGCTACTCGCCTCTACTTTATACCCAAAGGTCAGTGAAGCGTCACTTGCCTCGCTTCGCAATTTTCGCCAGGATGCATTGTTCAATGGGCCGTGTCGACTCCATAACGGTATTGAACGTAGCCCTGCTTCGTACAAAGCCGAAGTCCGATGGGACACGGGCTGCTACGGTGTTTGCTTTTGGCATTTTTCTGTGAAGTCGGCGACGTGGCGCTGCGGGTGGAAGTTTCTGGTCTAGACTTGCTTTTGACCCTGACCGAGGATGTCTGCATTCGTCATGCCTTCAAGGCCACCACAACACGACACCGAGGGCCACAGTCGCATACTTTTATGAGCGGATTGGTATCCGTACTCTTCATTGATTTCGGTACAAGAAGACTCCAAACTCTCTTGGAGAATATCGTGGCTTGGGGCACAGCGATTAGTCAGTCTCGAATAGTAGCGCCGTCATTCGTATGAAGCGGGTGATCATTGATGGACACGTTGGTGGAACAGTGAGGCAGAGTCAGCGTCTGAAAGACGCACATAGAAGGACAATGACAACGGATGGTTTGCCGCTAAATAACAGGTTAGCCAAATATGGCCCAAGTCATCAAAGGATTTGGCCCAGAAGAAACAGCGGAAACACACTCGCCATCGTGTGCATCCACTGGGAGCAACTTTTTTAAGCCGGCTCAGTCGCGAGAGTTAGCTTCCTTAGCGAATGGTCTTTTTGATTCGTGGGCTGATTCGACCGCCACTCTTAATCCCCAACTGAGATTGGGTGTTACTTAAACTCGATTAGCGAAGCCGTAACTAGTTTAGTATAGTGCACGTACTAGTACAGCAGGATCGGGACTCGGGAGTCAAGTGCCGACTTGCCTGTAAGAGGTGGAAGCCCCCTTACCCTACATCCTTCACCTACCATGAAGTGGTAATTCTCTTGTTCTCGCCGTTGCGTGGCATCTGCGTTTTCAGGGCTTGTTCGGGTCTTCTTCCTCTTGCCAACATGGTGAGCTGAGTGAGTTTCGCCGCTTTGACTCACCTTCCGACAACAACCTGGATGAGGCGAGGAAAAGTTCTTGATAGCTACTATAAACTAGTAGTAAGAATTAGGAATTGGTCTGAATTCATTTGGCTTTTGAAGTGAGTCACGTCTTTTATTACAATAGAAGCTACGGAGCTGCACTTGGCACACAGGAAATGACATTAACGCCTCTCACGAAAAGTCCGACTTGACAAAAACTGTGGCTGTACCACTTCGCAACCTCGTTTTTATCCAAAGAGCTATGCAACTCTGGCTAAGGAAGCAGCAGAACATGTGAACTATGTTCTGGACGGGGACAGCTGGGAAGGCGGCCATGAGCCTAAACCAAATCTTATCTACGGCATCCCCTTATGGAACTCGGCTAGGCCTTACGTGAGTGTGCTATTCGACCTCAGGCTTGCATTGGTGCCTGGGCGTGCTTGACGGCGTTTCTTCCAAAGCTTCTAAAAGTTTGAGGTCTAAATGATGCTTTGAAACAGGAAACCAAATCGAGTTGAACTCACCTAATTATAAAAGTTAGCAATATAACAGGCCTGTTTTTGCCACACTTTACGAATGATTACTTTGTGTCGACTTATAGTTACTGTGAGAGAGCTCTCTATCCTCACCTTCAACATCATCATCACTAACTCCTGTTTCCAATATCCTTCTAGTAGTAACTCAATCTAGATCCTAAGCATAACCCTAACCTTTGACCTATTAACCATCTCTATGTAACGGTTCGTTTCTATTATTTTTAGAGAAGTTTCTGTACAAATTGAAGAGAACTGAGATGTCAGTGAGGGAAAAGTGGAGTAGAATTCTAGATTGTATATGTTTTAGCAGTAGATTAGCTAGACCGGTCATTAGAGTATCTGATCCTTTTCGTAGCAGGACTCAAATGCCACTTTGTTACAGCCGATATGATTCCACCGCCTCTCGCTTGATGGCACGCCTGCTACGAGCTTCCAACTTTAGTCACGTGGTTGAGAGCTGACGTATAACAGGCGACCGTAGTCGCCGCGGTTAGCTCGCTCCCATTTAAGTGAATCCTTCCGCCTTCCCGACTTCCCAGAGTCCTCCTTGGGCGAGTCAATTGCTATGAACGCACGTCGCGTGATAGTGAGATCATTCTTCAGTTTGGTCTTACAATATAGGACACAATCCTTCACACGGTCGACAAACCAGGGGAGGACATAATCAAACCTGTCGTCGCCTTCATGAAATTCAATAAGCTTTGGATTTCTCCGGAACTCCCACTGCGTTTAGAGTTCATGATATCTTCCAGAGAACCATGGGGCATGCACAGGCATAGCGATGACCTCGATTTGGTCTGGCAATCCGTCATTAGCGCCACGCCCTTGGTATATGCGCTCAAAGATGTTGTACGCCAGAGCAGCGATATGACAGGGGTTGAGATCTTCTGAGGTGGCGTCGTCGAAGCCGAATGCGCACAGGGCGGCGGACTGTGAGGCCGGCCTCGTTTTCGTTGGTGGCTATTTCGTGGGCCGCGAAGGCAGGGGGGGGCGGTCGTGGCTGGGCGTCGGGAGGACTGTTGTCTTATTCTTCAGCGGTGGCTCCCTTCTACTTATTACTTGAGAATGGCGTCCTCCACGCCTTAGACGCTATGATTGCCACACTAGTTCCCGTTTAGATTTCTCTTCTTGCCGTCTTGCGAATTAAGGGTCCTCTTCCTTATCGTATGAGTCTTCCTCGTCGCTTACAGGTTGCGAGCACAATCTACGCCAAATTTTCCGCAGGTGGAGTACATAGTTGCAGTCTTTTTGACTCCAGTGGGATATCAATGTTGACGGTGCTGTTATGTCCCACAGTGTTGACCGGAGAAATGGCAAAGAAAAATCCAACAACAGATGACGAAATGGCTGCATGTGACTTTATCGATAGATTCATGAGGTCAATACTGCATCTAGAGAATTGTCTATCTATTCTATCGCTCATGTATGTTTGTAATACGCTACAGATGGTCTGCCTTATTCTCTGTGGTGAAATTGCATGTAAGTCGCTAAGATGTAGCACGAAACTCCGTTATCTGTAGAGGTATGAAACTGTAAAGATTGCATCTGTGTTGTGTCTGACAGAGTGTAAAGAACATGAAAGATTGTCAGTAGTATAGATGTTCGTAGCTAGAGAGGATGCTTCCATAAGCTCGGTGCGGATATGGACATCGCTGCTGTGAGGTTTAGGATCGATGATGTAACGAGGAGTACGGTGAGCTTGGCTGAGTTATCAATAAATATCATACCCGTTTCTAGCACGAAGATCGTGTAGGTATCAAAGTATATGTATTGAGAAAATATCAGTAACTGTATAAGCGTGGAAGAAGTTAATGATTATAGACTTGAAGTCTAAATGATCGGTGAAACATAACCCACAAGGGAGGACTTGAGCAGCAGCAAGAGGATCCTTAGCAGAAGAAGAGCTATGGTGATAGAAAATAGGAAGAGTGATAGGAAGACATGTTCAAACTTGCATGTGGTTGTGAAGTCGAAGCCGTGCCGACAGCTTTGGATGGCTGGTCCAGTAAACCCGTTGTCGATGACTTTGAATTTACGTCGTAATACCACGTCTTCTAATCCGCTCCTGTACCGGCAGCGACGATAAGATGGTAGCTAATTAGTGGCAAGAAGATTGGGGGAAATGCTCCGGTCTCAGTCATGAAGACTCACTGGTTAAAACGGCATTCACAGGCATTACAGAATTTATAGAAAAGAATGTAAGAGGAGAATGATATCTGTCATAGACAAAAGTGGATCCACAATTGCCGAGCAGCAATTGTGGCTTATATCACCTTGCGACAATGTCTAAATGTATTCTAAGGTCAAAGTACCAGTGGCAACATTGTGGGTTTGTCCGTACGAAACTCTGGGTCATCGGTAGGTCTGAGTGATGTTCTCAAATTCGGTGGAACGTCTTGAAGTGTCATGGTCCAAGTATGGCATACAGCGAGCCACCGAAGTCCTGTTTAACCCACAAGTAAATCGATTGTTGGGAAGTGCGACAGCGCATTTGATAGAATTTCTTATGCCTATATGGGAATGGGGCGAAAGCTATTGGTAAGAATTACTCACCGGCTCGGACACTACGCTGGCGAACTGACACATTACTCATCTGTGGCTTCAGCTTGATAGCGGCGTTCAGGATCCGGTAAGCGACCTCAGGATTGGTAACAGGCCAGTCTCCGGACATTTGCCGAACTGAGGGGCATCGATCTGTCGGATGTCTTTCCCATGGAGGTATCAAAGTTCACTGGTGCCCAACAACATCCAGGATCACTCATACTCGGTCTCCCATCTTCCAAGCGAAGGAGACTTGTGCAGAACCTTCCAGAAACCAAGGGGTTCGCTCATCAACCGGCAGATACTTGCGATCAGTGCCTCGGGGCCCTAGGGGGGTTGTATCCGGGACAGACGCTAACAGCATCCAGCTCCGGCAAAACGACACCATCGCCCCAGTATTGAGACAAAGGGGGTTCAGAGAGGAGGTTTGTGCTGGGGTGCCTTGCTTCAGTCAGTGCAACCTGAGCGAGGACTTTGTTGAGTAGCACCGCCTCTGTTGCGTTGCAATAATGCTGCAGGCTGTATCAGACACCGGCGGTTGACAAGCCATAGTAACCATGGTGTTGGGGCGGAAACATCGAAAGGCACCTCTTCGATATTACCGAGGGAATGTGTCTGGCACCTCCCATCCATCGAAAAAATATTGGCATTATGGACTTGTACTAAGTAGTTAGGATAATACCTGGGTCATTGACAGTTCGACTTTATCCCCTTTCTGATGAAGTTGAAGACTTTCCTCGGCCAACGAGTATGCTCTGGCTAGATTGCCTCTCTGTCTCGTGTCTGACAGTTGATTATGAGACCTGCATCTTCTTCGTCTTCATTCTATTCAAGCTAACACGTGGCTTGGATCAATTCCCCTGAGGTGGACAATGGGGCTTTTCTTCCGGTCACTTGTAGCCTGCCACGTGCGTCCGTCCAAGTCTATGTCTGTTCGCACGACGGTTCTGGGGGTCGTCAGGACCGCCGCCGCTAGTATTGGCACAATAGCTTGTGACCGTGGTGTTCGCGCCGCCCGCACTTCTCCTGGTGGTGATTTCGTCATAATCACGATACTATCGGTGCGGTTACAATGGGACGATTATGGTTGGATGAAGCAGTCTCGAAGCTAATAAATGGGGTTGGGTTCATCCGGCGGATGGCGGGAAGCTAAGGCCAGCAGGGCCATGCCGAGCCTGGGTTAAAATGCATGAAGATCCCCTGATGTCACACGAAAGGACCAAGTCGAAAGCAGGGAATAGACTCAGCAAGTACATGAGACTTTTTGCCTGTGGCATATCTGATTTCTAGTGGACGTACTATCTACATTTGCCTTTGATACGTGATCGGTGAATGAACAAGTCAGCAGATGGGGCTCCCCCTTTACGGCGGTCCTCGATATACGGGGCATGCGCTGTCGGAAAACCCGAGTTAACTGGTCGAATGACTAGGATAAACCGCCTTGGAGTATTTGGAAATCTGCCTGAAGCAAAGCATCGACTTGCGTGTCGGATCACACTCCATGCAGGCCACAACCCAGTGTCAACTAGTGCGCGACTGCAAAAGTTTTGCCTTTCCCCGCGGACCGGCTGTCCATCGGGACCACGTCGGACCCCCCAGAACAGCGGCCTGAAATTACCTTCGGATGGCCGGACAGCTGGTAGCCCGGAACCTTCACTACAGGAGCGGGAAATTTTCGGGGGAGGATTTCCAGTATTATGTGAATCAGTTCCGGAGCCGAAGAGCTTGGACAACCCCAGAGTTTGCTTTCACGTTCAGATTTGAGGACACGGATTACGCTTTCACATCATAATAGAAGGCACACGTGAGAGATTATGGGTGTTATTGCACGTTTAGCAATTTCAGTTGTTGAATCATCCTGTTGTGGTCGGAAAGCCCCTGGCGTGCGGCATAAAGCATTCTGGATTTCCTGATGGGGCACCAAGAGCGATCACTTCAATATTATCGGTTGACTTAAGAAACGCAAACTATCTGGCAGGCCCAAAAGTGGATCCCGCCGGGAGGAACATAATGGAGAACAGAGGTTTCGACCCAAGTTTCACCAATATCGGTATAACGACTCCGTTATAGCTACGGGAGGCTAGAGTTTGGACGTCGCAAGTGCGGACCCCACCCTTTCGAACATGGCCATGTAATACCATACAGAGCCTGACCTGAGGCGGGATCGAGGGATTCAGACAAATGATATTTGGCGTGGATTACCAGTAAGGTGTTGAGGAATCTGAAAAATTGGGCCGTATTGAATGGACGATTCCCTTTGGTCACAATCTTGTATGACCTCATCCCGTATGCCTTTGCAAAGTGAACAAGATTTTCCCTTGATTTACCACACTCACAGCCCGAGAGTTTAGACAAGAAACATTGCCAAGGTTAATTCTGGTCACGTGGGTTGCAAACACGAGATCAAGGCCATCGTGCTTAGGCCGAGTAGACAGCAGAGACCGGCTAAAATCCAGAACGTCCTGGACCTTGCTTTACATATTAGATTTGAATATACAGTCGGCTTTTCCGCCATCAAGACTCTAGAGATGCTCAGATAACCCGAAATTCTATTCGTATTCGGAGAAGCCAATTTGGTTGATCGTGAGGCATTTCTATAGAGGTAAAAAGGAGAATTGGAGTTGTCGACAGACTTGACAAATACCAGGATTATCTCCCAGGAAGCTCGCTGGTAAGCTCGCTGGTAAGCTTTACACAATGCCTTGTTTGTGGCTTCAAAACTTATGTTAAGCACTTATTAAATCCGATTTCCATCTCTTGATTCATGATCTGCTCTTGGCAGTTGATATGGGGTCATCAGATAATCGTTTTTCCCGGGTTTATGTTCAGGGCCTGGGGTCAGACGATAGTAGGTTGCACCTGTTTGCCGCCGTCTTAACATCGACGGTATAGCTGGGGCGGGCTTGTGGATGCAGCTCGATGGTATTTATCTGCTCATGCGATATATCTCCTCCTACATATGGAAGGGGGCTGTGGTGATCTTCGACAGTGTATGTCAGAGAAACATCCTAAAGCGGATCAGTAGGCCTTGCAGATAGACATGGATAAGTAAATCCCCCTGTTAATAAAAAAAACAAATCACGCTAATCGATCGCTCAGCCTAAGAGCCAATCTTGGTTGCATCGGGACAACCGAATCCGGACCCTAGTCTCGATAGCCAGCACTACTCTCCTAGGCCTGTTGTGGGTTTTTCGAGAGACGCACACGACGTTTCGCGGGTGTCTGACCGCCATGGTTAGTTGGTGACTCGCCAGCAAACATGAATGGCGTGAGGATGATTCTTGAAACCCCTATGAGCCATCTGATGAAGAATAAAAATAAAAATAAACGCTCATCATGGCTTGTCATGGACTGCACATTTGCCACTCTTCGTAACTTCAGCGGAGCGAAATATGTTAGGTTGTCATCGGAATGCTAATTAATCTTCAACTATAAATCTTGCGATGGAATAATAATTGAAGACGAGAACACGCGTGCAGCTTATGTGAACAGACGGGTGATTTCAGATGACCGGGGTTGTCGAACCAGTTTCGATTCAGCCACGAGGCCCACAACCCTGACTCCCACCCCAAAGCAGCCGGCTGCTGAGAGCTCCTGTTCCAGGCATGGAGTGTGGCCCCCATTTGAGACGATGCACGTGCTCGTTGGTATCTGATAGGGGTTTAACGCGATGTCATTGTGTCTCTACTGAGCTCCTGTTAGTGAGTTATGCAACCTCGAGACAGACAATGTGAAACGAGCTTGTCGACGTTTAAAATAGTCGTCTGATAAGAACAATACCTTCAACTGAGTGAGGTTGGCTGTTGTCCGATGTCTCTCACGCTTCTTTGGCACACATCTGCGACTTAGTGTGACAACCAACACGCCCACCATTGGCGAGCGTCATATGCTGTGATGGTGCTGTAGAGGCACTCCGGGTACTATTGGTTCCGTAGCTAAAAGTGTTGCTCGTTGAACGGCTTTCTGTCGTTAGATCCCGTCGACTTGACAGTGACATCAGTGACATAATGACACACGAGACTTTCGATCCGCGAGAATCCTTGTTGCAACAGGGGCTCGCCCTTCTGAGGCAGCTTCTCGCGAGGCAGCCCTGGCCGCCCGATTGACCTCGCAGCATATATCTGACCCTCTATTAATAGGGGCCAAAACATAACCCTACGTACCTTGCTTAACGAAACCAATAGAATGTCCCGTAAGGATCCAGTTCCCCAAGGACAGGATCCGAGCGCGAATCACCGCGGGCCGCTGCAGATGTGGCATCATTAAGCTTGCTTGACTCCCAGCTATGGTCATCAGAACCGACCTGCCCTTCTAGAATGAGACCGACTTGCCGATCGATCCTGAGCACTATTCCTTCAGGATACACAACCTTTAGCCTGAATCATCTCAACTTCTACATATAATTTTGGATTTAAGAGTTATCCAAGCTCGTCGCAGCGCCGTCTCTATTGTTCAGTCCGAAGCCGGAAACTGTTGAATATCGAATTCTCCGGGCTGAGTAAGTGAGCTGCTTGACGGCCGCTCCTTGTCTTGCTGGCTTGGCTTGGCTCCACGTTCAGTCCGACCACGCTATTTGCTTTGTCTGGTGTCATACCCCCCCCCCACCACCATTCACAACGGCCCCTCTTACCATGCCCGTGTCAAACTGGCCCCTGTCCCAGTTCAAATATTGTCTGGGTTGGTTGATCATCGCTGTGATGGGTTTTCAAAAGAAAGCAAGTTCAGCCGGTCGTCCTCGGTGGAGTATCATGATGCCGCACGCTCCACGGGCTGGAATGTTATATCTAGACAGAGCCCATCGTCTTTTGTCTGAAGTTCCATAGCTCCAGTCGCATGCTGTAGACTCATCGATTCTTTATATTTTCTTCATTTACTCATCACAATTGTCGCAATCTACAGGGTAGATTCCGCAACTTTCAATTCTTCTTCTGTTAGGCTTGACGTCTCAGAACCATTTCCTTCTTCTTGCATCTTTGATCATACACCTCTGACCAGATCACTGGTCCGCCATGGCTCCAACACTCTCCTGGCGCCAAGCCGCTGTGGCAGCACTGCTCTTCAATGCAGCAGTGACAGCCAACTACGATGCTAGCCGAGATATCGAGTCCCCAGCCGACACCAAGCGGGCTGTAGACATCGGCTCCGTCCGGCCGCGAAATGTCGACATTAGAGACTTTGTGCAGAGACTAGGTGGTAGTGGCGGTGTCTTAGCCGCCCGAAGTGACTCTTCTTCCGCGACATCTAAAGGTTTGTCTCGCTATACACAGCACATTCTTGAACAGCCGGCTTATATGGATCATCAGCCTCGGACTCCTCATCAGGAGTAGTAGCAGCTGCTGCTCCGGGTGGTGCCGCTCCTCCAGCACCCGCAGCTGCCGGTGCCGCTCCTCCAGCACCTCCGGCTGCTGCTGGTGCCGCTCCTCC
>MU846386.1:17427-31921 GCA_030867225.1 Colletotrichum caudatum
GCACCTCCGGCTGCTGCTGGTGCCGCCCCTCCGGCACCTCCGGCTGCTGCTGGCGCCGCTCCTCCGCCGCCTGCCGATGGTGCAGCCCCTCCTCCACCGCCTGCCGGTAGTGCTGGTGCTGCTCCTCCGCCGCCTGCCGATGGTGCAGCCCCTCCTCCACCGCCTGCCGGTAGTGCTGCTGCTGCTCCTCCGCCACCCCCTGCTGGAGGCGCCAATGCTAATGCCGGTGCGGGCGATGGGTCCGCTTCCAACTCGAACGCAGGTGACGGGTCTGCCCAAAGCGACTCTAGCAGTTCAGCTCAAAGTCAGTTGCACCATACCCCTCCCGACAGATGAATGATGAACTGATTTTGTCTAGGTAATGGATCTTCTTCTACTAACTCGGCTCCCTTGGCCGCTGAAGGTGCCTCATCCGACTCTAAAAGCACTACGTCGAATGCCGAAACCTCGGGCTCAGGTTCAGGAAGTGCAGCTTCAGGAGAAAATGCGGCTGCAGCAGAAAATGCAGCGGCACCTCCCCCGCCGCCTGCCGGTAGTGATGCCGCCGCTCCTCCGCCGCCGCCTGCCGGTAGTGCTGCCGCCGCTCCTCCCCCGCCGCCCGCCGGTGCTGCTCCTCCGCCGCCACCTGCTAATGGTGCCGCTCCTCCTCCTCCACCACTGGCCGCGAATGGCACGGCACCCGTGGCAAAGGCCAAGGATGATGCCAAAGGCAAGGGAGCGGCTGCCCCGCCTGCAGCAGCCGCGAACGGCACCGCGGCGGCGGCACCACCACCTCCTCCAGATGCGAAGGGCAAGGCCAAAGACAACGCTGCTGCTGACCCTAAGAAGGCTAAGGACGCTTCCGGAGGCGGAGCTGCTGCAGCAGGGAAAGCGGCTGGCGGCATCGCCAGTGGCGCCAGCAGTGTAGCGCGAAGGGGCTCCCGCTCAACCCGGCACGTCCGCAACATCAAGCGCCGAAACATCATGGCTAACTTGGGCTGGTGATCTGAGATTATTCTTTTCGTTTCTGTATGCTTTCGCAGTTCCATGAGGCGTCATCTGGGATTTTCGCATTTCCAGCGGCACACACTTCGCTCCTTAACCCACATTCCCTGATCAGTCTGTCGCTTTCTAAGATATCCCTCTCAAACTGGGAGGCCTGGATAACCTGGTCGTCATTTGGCGGAAAAGCCCAACTTCGATAAAGAATGTAGGCAAACTCAATACAAATTCCAAAAAAAACGAAACAAATGATCCTTTGCCGTGTGAAGCCAAGTGAATGACCAACACTACAGTGCAGAAAATGGATGCTTTCAATAGGGAATAACCCTGATCATATTTCACTTGTTCTCCTGCTTCAACAAGCTTGCGAGATAATGATTGCGCTTCACTCCTCATTCTATCTGGTAAATCATGACAAACCAGGCCCAAAAACCTGGCTCAGCCAGTTGGAATCCGTCAGGATATAAGTGGGACAACAATATCAGCACTTCTAATTTGACAACCGCTCCAGGTACCAGAGCGAGACCACTCCCAGTCTTTTAAAGCCAGCAGGTAGATCATATAACTATCACAACTAGGGGTTTCGTCATATAGATTAACATTTGTTAACCCTAGTCGCAGGAGGAACGGTGAATGACCAGTAATATTTGTGAAAACTTCAAGCAAAAGGATCAAATCTATTGGGTTAAACTGCCCATGATGATGTGGCTTTTGTACTTGGCGTCCAAGCATCATCAAAGGTAATGTAGTACTGTGCCAACCATAACAAGCACCATTTTCATTTCAATCAACCCAATATGATCTCAAAATTCCTTCCAATAAACTTTCGTCTGGCACTCAAGAGGTTAGTTTTACGGTCGCGTGTCCAAATGTGGTAAAGATCTTACCTAGCATGCAGTGGAAGTCTTAGCTTTCGTCGCAATTGTCAGACATCATGACTCGTATCTACAAGATGACGCAAGATGCCCAGGTCTGTCCGCTTGGGGCTGTATACTTTCCAGCCTGTGTGCTTATACCGCGATTGGCCGAGGCCTCAATGTCGAGCTTGGAAGTTGGCTTCATTATGGAATTTTATGTGGATTGATTTTTTCCTCAGGTGACAAGCGATTCAGCGTAGGAGTGGAGGTGAAGAAGCAACGTACTAGACCTACGAGGGGCTCGGAAGGCAACGCCTTCTTAAAGCAAAGCGTTTCAAGGTATGGGTTGCCTAAGTATGTCATAAAGTGGCGGTCCTGGCTATTGTAAAGTATTCATACTTTGAATTCGATTATTCATGCGACTTTTGGGTGTTGTTTGTGATGCAGTTGTGACAGATCTACAAGTACTGGAAAAGAATCAGATGTGGTTGCAAACGTGTGACAAAGTCCAAGTGGCTTCATCATCAATCAAAAATGCAGTATCTAGATTACTTTGTCGTTCAGTTTCCACACATGAAAACTTCTCGAAACTGCGTTCCACAAGCATAATCACCATGAATTAGCTTTTTATCTTTCATAGCTTTAGTCTCCCTAATCCCAGTTAGCGGGTTGTGATATTATTGTGCTTGGATGACACCGGATGTAAGGGACTTATCCCTTTGTCAAGGCTGACTCATTCAAAAAAGCCTTCACTTATGACGACAAAGAAGAGGAAGTAAAGCTTCAAATTTATGCTATGCTTTATCCATATGCACAGACTCTGCTTGGTGTCAGTCCTGCTGCGGCTTGATAGGCCCTCTAGTGATTGAATGGTTTAACGAGATATCAACTTGATTCGCTTAGAGTAAGGTTTGTCAAGCTTGATGTGCCACATTGCAAAGGCCCAAACCGCCTTCTATAAAGACCCTGAATGGAGGCTTAGACAGGATAATTCAACTATTGTCTCTATGACCCTGCGTAAGTCCTGTTAATTCTACCTAACAAGGTTTATATACACCAGCCTTACTATTGATGAAATGCCTCGGTTATTCTGTCGCAACTCTATTCTCCAGCGCAGAGATGCTTAAGCGCAAAGACTGAAGAAAGGTTTCCTAGACAGAGAGAAATACAACTGTGACCGATATGAAAGCAGTAGCTAAGATTCTTCTCCGCAAACACAATTTTGCGTGTAAGTTAAGGTGTTAGCATACATCCTCTTGGCTGATGTTTGGAAGACTTCCTCGAAGCTGGCGGCACGTCCTTACTAGAGCCTTCAAATTATATCTACGTGAGCTTGTTGCTGTCTTACGCAGTAAACTATCTCGCTTTAATTATCCATCAGAAATAGTGCGTCGGCTTCACTGGTCTCGACACTGGCACAGGCCAAAGTCAATATTTCTGCGGTCGCTCCTTGAACTGGCCCCAATTCCCCCTCAATTAGCGTGCTTATGCTCCATAATATACGAGTTTGATGACTGTATTGAGAGGCACCTCAGATCGAGAAACTATTGCATACCGCGAGTACCGCCTTTAACTACTTGCTCTAGGGTCGGCTACAATGGCCGTACACTCTGGGGGTTATGAAAAAGGTCTGAAGGATCCCATGTAGCCTTAATCTCCTGAAGTCGGGGCAGGTTAGATCCCCAATAAACATCCTGAGGCTTCTCCAAGTATGGATCTACATATCCGGGGTATGTTGTGTGTGGCCCTTTGGAAATGTTTTCGGTGATAAACTTATGAATACCCATGAGAAGATCCTCCTTGGGCCCGCTCAACGGCCCTCGAAGGCTATAACCGTATGATGTATAGAACCGAAGTTTATCACGATGAGCATAAGCGGTAGAATTCATGGCAGGTTTTGAGAGCTCGCCCCCTGCGGCATGAAATATGACAAACCATTTAGCGTTGATCTTCTCGGCATTCTCTTTAACCATTCTGAAGAGTTTCTCAGTGGCAGCTCGTGAAAGCCGATCCTGCTCTCTGAGTCCAAGACTTCGAGATAGAAATTCGGTAGGTATGTCAGCAAGATAGAGTTGGGCGTTGTCGAAAAGCCAGCGAGCGGTTTCTACCCAGCTGGATTCGACGACCGTCAGACGGCCGGGAAGTCTTTCTAAGATCCCCGACTTTTTGAAATCCTCTTTCGTTCCGAACCATGTTCCGGTGATCTTGGAACCCTGTGGCTCCAGGACAAACTCGGTGCCGAAACGCGGGTCCAGATTGGGATCTTCTGTAAGGGTTTGCCAGATTAGAAACTGCTCAACAATTTGTTCAAGCTTATTATACGGTGTCCGGTTGATGAGGTGAATAGTTGTTGGTGGCTTCTTGTGCGTTCGTATCTTGAACTCTGTGACAATGCCAAAGCCTGCACCAGCCCCTCTCATAGCCTAATAACATTAGATTGGGTATACTTTCATAGGAGAAGGGTTCAACAGCTTACGAAAAATAAGTCTTCGTTTGACTCCTTGTTCGCTGTGACAACGGTCCCGTTCGCAGTAACTACTTTGACTTCCAGGACGTGGTCGACGGTAGCTCCCCACAGTCTGGAGGAAGGACCAAGACCGCCCTGAGTCCAGGTTAGCCAGGTTATCTTCCAGCAAGAAATTGAGCAAGGAACCACACTTACAACTGTCGCATGTCCTCCAATACCTACACCTGGACATGTCCCATGAGGAAACACTCGATTTCCTTTTCTCTCCAGAGCTTCGTCAATCTCACCAAGCAAGCTGCCGGCTCCGATGGTGGCGTCCCATGAAGACTCGTTGACGATCACGTATTTCATGTTTCGAAGGTCTATCGACAGAGACCCGTCCTTTCCTCCCAATCCTGAACATGGAAAAAAACTTGTCAATCAATTGGTCGGAAAGTCAAATGCGTTATGAACTCACCGTGGTTACTAGATGGTTTGGAGGCATCTTCAGATACTGGTCATTCTCTCATAGAGCATGGTAAGAATGGACTTACGCATATGAATGGCCTCCTGATTTTGCCTGCACCTTGACATTGTGCTTCGCTGCGCAATTCACAAAACCAGAGACATCATCGGTGTTTCGGGGGCGGACAACAGCAATGGGAACAACAGGCCGAGCTCGGTTGAATGGAGTAGCCCAATCTGAGACCTCTCCCTCTTTCCCGTACCTCACGCACTGTTTTGTGTCACCGCAGACACTGTTTAGGCAGTTCTGGAAGCCGTTGGTGGGTGCAGGATTCGAATAGGATGGTCTTGTGTTTGACCAAAATACAATGGTAAATAAGACCATCACAGTAGCTTTCGTAAGAATGCCAGACTTGCGTCGAAAAATGGAGTTTCTTGGAAGGTTGTACTCTTTTTTGGTCAATTCGACAATCCGATGCTTAGAAGTCTCGCCCTTTTTGGCCACAAAGCCTTGTGTGATGAGATCCATTCTAAGACTTCAGTGGCGTGTTCGAAAGAATGCTGGTAAAAGAGGACTGACAAGGCCGGTTGGCCGTGGTTATAACTTGCTCATGTCCGCGGAATGTCCCCACGTAGAGTGCGCTACTATACAAGTGAGACTATTCTTAAATACGCTTTCCATTCAGCTGCGCCTCAACCCCCGACGCTTCACTAGCGCCATAAGTCATCTAGGGTGAAGCGGTAGGGCTGTTCAAGAGTTGCGTTAACGGTGGAAGAAGTGAAGCCTGGAGACTTGTTCTAGGCCTGCTGCCGAGGTTTTGCTTATCAGGGCTAGGATCAACTATGGCGTTTCTCTGACTTTTAGACAAGCTATGTTGCATGACTCTTGGACGTGTTGGCGGTGCAGTCACGGTCGTATCATGGACTCTTTGTGGCCTGTGAGGATAAGGCGTTCATAGCGCGCCGCTAATAGGTCACACGGCGGATCGGGGCTGGTCCCAGCGATCTGGGTCTGTCTAGCTGCCGGGACTAAACGTCAAGGTCTCGGCAGCTCGAGTCAGATACTGACAATGAATCCCACTCATACAAGGCGTAATAGCAGCCCTGGAAGCTATGATCCATGACCAATCCGTCGTAGGACATATCACACTATGCGCAGAGTTTTTTGGTCAGAGCAGCTCTAAAGACATCTAAAGACAGTGCTGTAACAGTGTATGTCTGCCCAGTAAGCGTCGTCCGCATTGAATATCTTATGGATTGAATCTTGGAAACATAGTGACCAATCTCAAGATTAGGTGGCAGGACCCTTGATTGTCGTTTGTGGCAGATGCTAAAACCAAGCGTTGCGATTATTATTCTTTGGCATCTGAGCCACGCTTAGTGCCTCCAGGTTGCTCCGGCTGAAGTTGGCGCACACTCGGTGGTCCGCGCAAAGGAAACAAAGTCTGCCTGGCCACTAATCCTATTGCATCAGCTAGACCAATTCAAGTTGACCAGCGACCCTGCACGACAAAGTCAGTAGTTGCGTGAATACCCCTTCGTCAGAAGTGAAATAAACAGGTTGCTCGCCAACATTCGGTTTCCTGTCTTCCTGCATTTATTCGAATGGAACTGTCGACGGATAACGGCCCGATGTCGTCGCCTAGATCGGGGTTTTCCGACTATCGCCGTTGATAAGCCCCACACCGGGCCGGTTCCGGCATTGCAGGAGACCCCGGAAGTAACACGGTGATGGCAGAGCTCCAAAGAGCGGGAGTGGATGCTGTGCAAGCACCTCATCACAAGGAAAGTTTTCGTGCCACTTGAATTCCCCTCGCTGATTTCGCCGCGGACTCTGCCCTTCCATCATCAACAACATCCGGATTCGGCCACCATCCTTGAGCAGCCCGAGAGCCACGCTGTTGAAAGGCAATCAGGAGCCAACAATTCTTGCTCTAAGAAGAAATTATAACCTTTCCAAGTTTGCCAATACATTCAAAATGCCGGGTACTTCTTGGCAAGAAGATTTCGAGAAGAATGGCTTTGCGGTCATTCCATCCATAATATCTCGCGACAAAGCGGCCGAGTACCAGAAGCACGCCTTCGATTGGCTTGCATCGTTCGACAACCCCGACTTGGACCTGTCTAACCCCTCAACGTGGACGTCTGAGAACCTTCCTTTCATCTCCAGTATCAACACTTTCAATCACTACGGAGTCGTCCACGAGAAATTCATGTGGGACATCCGCCAAGAGCCAGGGGTCATCGATGCTTTCGCCAGGGTTTGGGACATCGAGAAGCTCATCGTCTCATTTGATGCCCTGAACATCACGCTCCCCAGAAGGCCAAACCATGTGCCTCGGAGGAAATGGCCGCACGTCGACCAGAGTCCATTCAGAGAAGGGTTGCAATGCGTGCAAGGCATAGTGAACCTGTCCAAGGCAGGGCCGGAAGACGGCGGCTTGACGGTATACCCGGGAAGTCACAAGGTTACCGAGCTGTTCTTCCGCGAACATACCGACCGTTCCCAATGGACGAGAAAAGACTTTTTCAGCTACACTCCGGAGCAGATCGCCTGGTTTGAGATGCAGGGCTACCGAGAGCGCAAGGTCGTCGCGGAGCCGGGCGACCTCATCATTTGGGACTCAAGATTGATCCATTACGGTGCGGAACCGACGGCCAAGAGCGACACGATTCGAACCATCACCTACGTTTCATACGCGCCGGCGTCGTTCGCGACCGCGGATGCACTGGACGCAAAGAAACAGGCGTTTGAGAAATGGCTAGCCACGACGCATTGGCCTCACGACAACATCGCCCCGAGGACCAATCATCCCACTCTTCCGGACGGAACGGTTGATACACGAAGGTCGGAACCTCGAGAGAAGCCAGAGCTCACCGAGCGGTTGCTGAAGCTGGCTGGTGTAAGATCCTACTAGTCAATAGAATAGCGTTCTGGGTCAATTCACTATAACGTGATTCTAGAATAAGCAAAGACAGTACTCTCTTGAAGGGGATTACGGGTTGACGGAATGCCATACTGCCGGCCAAGAGCTTGGTTATTCTCCAGCTTGGACTCACCATTTTTCACATAGCAATGAAACACGGATCTTCTTACTCTGAAAGGTATTCAATTTATTAGAAGAACAAATAGTAATCATAAAATAACCACTTGTTCTAGAATATCGGCATGGATTATAGGTTTTGCAGGCTGCTTGATATTGCTACGAGGTGAACACCTTTCACCGGTGCTGGCTCCCGGGTCCACAAAAGATCGAGAAGCTAAATCCAGTCCGATGGCACCATAGCTGTGTGGTGGAACTTCTGCGCTTACATCAAATATTAGACTCATAGATCTAATATATTCCTTATACTTAAGTTTTACGCTCTCAGTATTCTTTAGTCTTTTTGGACTAAAGTATTTGTCTGCTAGAGTTAGGTTTGCATTCGTGCTTGCTTGCGTTATTGCGCCGCCAATAAATCGCTATCTCGGGGACTATCACCGATGTCGGGACGTGTGCGGAGCCAAAGTTACGCATCCCAGTCATCTCTTATCAATGTACGTCTTCATATCAGAGTCCTTGGGCGGAACACACATTGACATACAAAAGAGCACACTCAGCTGATCCAAGTCTGGGCAGACAGCACCCGCCATTGCATCTCGATCACTTTTCATCCACGCTAGCACTCTGTGGAATCAGAACTAACAATGGGTGACCTTCTGGAGCGACCGAGCCCGCTGGCTCAAGACGTACTTTTGTTAGTTCTCGCGGCACCGGAATTCACAGCTTGGAAACAGCGGGTGTTGGAGCGCTTCCCCGGCCTTGAAGTTCGTTGGGTGAACAGCAGCAAACCCGGCGGCGGTTACATCGTGCCGGACGAAGTCCCGGACGAGATCTGGGATGGCGTCACCATCTTCTTTTCGTACACACCCGCATCCCCGGAGCGTATGTCAAAGGTCCGCTTCGTTCAGGCATCATCTGCGGGGGTTGACCTGTGGGTGGGCCATGAGGTCTATAAAAACCCAAATGTCTCGTTTTGCACGACGAATGGATGCCAATCGTGAGTGAAGACGGCTGATCCTGCACCATGTGAGCATGAGAAACCCAGCTGAAACGTGCCATCATAGACCGCAAATTGCTGAATGGGTCATTGGCACATGGCTGTCCAGCCAGCATCACTTCCAGCGATATGCTAATAACATGAAGGAAGGCTTCTGGGAAGGTGCGGAGGCTGTTGATATTGAAGACTCGGTCGGTCTCCGGATGTAAGTCATGCGCCGAAATTTGCACGTCAGTGACTCCCATTGACTTTGGGCGATGGACAGGGGCATATTGGGCTATGGTGCGATTGGGCGCCAGTGTGGTAAGATCGCGCAGGCGATGGGGATGGAGGTTTATGCATACACGAGAAGCGACCGGTCGACGCCCGAGTCCCGCAAGGACGACAGCTACTGCATTCCCGGAACCGGAGACCCGGAAGGGCTCATCCCGGCCAAGTGGTTCCACGGCTCGTCCGGCGAGTCGCTGAACAACTTCCTGGGCCAGGGCTTCGACATCCTGGTCCTGTGCTTGCCCCTGACCAGAGAGACCAAGGGCTTCTTTGGCAAGGAACAGTTCGAAATCTTGTCGAAGCGCAAGACGTTCGTCTCCAACATTGCCCGCGGTGGGTTGATCCAGAACGACGCCTTCATCGATGCCCTCGAGACAGGGAAGATCCGGGCCGCTGCGGTAGACGTGACGGACCCGGAACCGCTCCCCAAAGACCACCCTCTATGGAAGGCTCCAAACATGTTCATTACACCTCATGTAAGCTGGAGGACCAAGGGACATTTCGAACGAGTCTTGGGTCTGCTGGAGGCAAATCTAGAGCGACTGCACAGTGGGAAGCCTCTTATCAATGTTGTCAACAGGGACTTGCACTATTAATGCTCCCCGCTAGAATGTGCGCCAATAGCGAAAAGCCACTCTGTACATATTTCGTTGAATGTTTACTATACGAAATGCAACCACCCGTCTTTCTACACTCATCATTGTTGCAAATTGAAATTCAAGGACTTTGTATCTTAGTGCCGAAGTCAAAGACTACAGTGTTACCAAGGTACGTTTCCAAGGTGGCCTTTGACAATAATAGTGTAACACAATTGGAAGACTCCGGTGTTCTCTCTTCAACATGTGCGCCTCACCACTCTGGCTTCGCGCCAATCTCGACCCAAGTCCGGCATTGCCGAACCACTCCGTCCCAACTTCAGGGCTCAGAACCTCCGGCCGTTGTGGCACTCCGTTTGTCGTACGTTGCTCTCGAACACGGAACTCTCACAGGCCAACACGACACAACGGTTCTTCGTCCGATCCACACCCTCCGACTTCACTCACTGCGGACTCGGACGGCGGATCACCCCCACCACCGCTTCCGACTCCCGCCGTAAGGGATTCGCCGGTTACCTCGACATAGTCTCATAAAAGCAAACGTGGTTGTTGCTACTGACATTGCCACTGCCCCTTGAGATGCCTCGCCAAGGCTGCTCCAACTTGACTTCAGCCCTCTTTACCGAGGACTCCTCCATGACCGACCACAGCGCCCAGCTCCACATCCCCTTCGCCTTCCTCGAGCGACACCACAGGCACTGAAACGAGGCGCACGAGGACTTCGAGGTCTACCTCGACCTAAATTCCCCTATCTCCCGGTCCGAGACGGGGCGCGCGGCGTCGAGGGCGAAGGGTACTGCAGCTTCCGCACTGTCAACAGGGGCGAGATCGCTGTCTCCTATCCAGTAGACACTTACCTCACGCATCGTTTTCGGCTGGATATTGCCAACAGCCTTTGGAGGGATGAGCCGGCAGGAGGACAGTTTTTCCTCAAGCATCCGGATGACAAGGGCGACCACATTCTCGTCAATGAATCTTACGATATCGTTGGAATTATAGATCCTCCATCTTTAATCCTCAATAATCTCCGATCAATCCCATATCTCGCAGAAAAGTGGGCGAAGAAGGGAGACCCCAGTGGTCAACAAGAAGAGGAATTGTAGCTCTATCTTCGTTATGAACCACATCGATATGGTTCTGTGCGCCAGCAGGCTTGTCTACGATTGTTTCAGATAATGTCAGTAAATCGCAGTTGCAACTTCTGGTTTATATGCTTGAGGACTAGTAACACCCTCTATCAATAGCCGCATCGCAGCTGTACGTCGGCTTTTCACGTCGGCTCACACTGGATAGCGGCCACTGGCTTCTAGTCGGCCGGCGGCTGTTGCCCGGGAAGTCCCAGCGCATCAGACTCGGCCCCAGGCTTGTTATAGCGGGTCAGGTAGAGGAATTCGAGTTGTGAGAAAGCGATTGGAAGATAATGCTCGGCACATTGCAGGATGCGGCAGGAGTTCCAAACATGGGTGTGCAACGACGTTGCAAGGTCTGTAGTCCAGGCTGACATGAACTTGCACTTGTGCGATTCTTGCATCCTACGCTCATGTTCGTTTTTAGCTCTTGATCCGTAGAAGGTTAACCTCAAGCTTTTATAACACAATTCATAAGGCTTGGTAATGGCCGCAACCGTTTCACAGTGGACATGACCAGAAACGTTTTAGAGGGGCGGTGATGTCATTCCTACATGACCATCGCTCGACCAATGCATATCGACTTCATTCACCCATGCTAATTGACTTTGGCGAGAACTCGAGAAGGCTACGTCATGCAGGCCCGTTATAGAACCCCAGGCGGGCAGGTATCAGATGATGGCTCTATTTCAACATATCAACTGTTTGTGTGGTGATCCTGCCAACTAACACCACACTACTTCACACGCCGTCGATAAACACATCCACATACACCCGTCACACGCTATCCACGACACAAGCACAATCACGTTACACGCCGACGTACCTGCAGATCTGACCTCAATCAGGCACTCCAGAAACCGGCTGCCATCATGGCCGCACAAGCAACCGGAAACACGGCGCACCTGACACCTCCTCACAGCGAACCTTCCAGCGAAACCGAACACGACACGCAGGAGGGCGATCACAAGGATTACCAGAAGAGCGAGGGACAAAATCCCAGACCCAAGACAGAGACGGAAGAGAAGATTGCAGAGAAAACGCCGCCGCTGAACCTGGACGCCTCTGCTTCGGGGCCGGACGGCGCGCAACGGGATCCGAACAAGCACGTAACGCGGAAGTCGAAAGGGACAGCGGTGGCTCGGGCCGAAGACCAGAACGGCCCTGCGAGGCCGCCGCATCATCCGCAAGATGCGCAGCAGGTCGCGCCGCAGAACAGACAAGCGCAGGCCCAGAGCAAAGGCGGCGCGCCTTCGGTGCGCCTCGATATGGATCTGGACGTCGACATTGACCTCAAAGCGAAGATCAAGGGCGACATCGAACTATCCATATTGTAAGTGACCGACCGTATCTGCTGCTTCTTTTACGCGGAATCTGTGCGCGGCTGCTAACAGCGTTAGGGGCGGTAAGCGGGGCGGGCGATGAAATAACGAACGGCGCGTGAGCGTCACGACCGCCATGAGTTGACGAAATTATGTACCATAATCTACCTACGAAGTAACCAATACTCAACAGACCACACGCCAGCCAGGCCAAGTAAGATACACTTCAAGCTGGTTGGCACGATCTGAACATTTGCAAGCATTTAGTAACAGGGCTTGTTACTGCCATCGTTGCTCATTTGACCTAGTATGTGTGTCTTGGGTCGCAGCAGCTGTGCTCATCCCCCATCCTAAGTCGCCACTAATTTAAACCCGGCCCCTGTCTTGTAGGAGCTTATGCCTGTGGCGCCATGGCATATCACCCCGTAGTGGGGCTTCGGGTCAATCCAGCCAACTCCTCAACGTCCATCATCCTTGTGAGGGATTCAAGACGTCGATCCGTAAATGCCAACATCAAGTGAGGCTGATTCTGAATCCCTAGGCCCGCAGGAGGGCCGCACAAATGGTCTTACGTGACCACTAGGAGAACCAGTTACTCGAGGGAATAAGCTGCAGCATATTTCAACCCCTAAGATGCAAGAAACGACGATTCATAATTAAAGGAATCAACTGGATGGATCCATCTATGATCCTTGAGAAGCCCAGGCTGTCAGTATTGAACTTGCAACAAGAAGCAATGAGCACCAAGAGGCTATAAAAAGTCTTCGGTCCCGCCATTTCAACTCATGATTCTGTGCTTGAAAATTGCAGAACAACTTGGAGCCTTTTGTTGCTTTCATAGTTACCTACTATACTATTTACTTTCAGTCCAACAACGACAATGCGTTTGCAATACTTGGCCCTTTCTCTGTTCGCTGCGTCGAGAGTTACGGCCGCCGCGGTCCCCGTGGACTTGCCCGCCGCAACGGGGAAACGAGACGTGCCCTACGGTTGCACGCAGGACTACGTCGGCAACACATATGGCTGCGGCAGCGTCTTTCCCGGTCAGAATTACTGTCAGCAAGTGGGGGTTGCTGGCGATTACCCGGTATGTCATTGCCCTGAAGGAATCTCTTTTTTTTGTCAGTGTCTGCTTTCCATTGTTAACCATGTCACAGAGATGTCTGCAGTTCAACTCAGGGGGTCTCACTTCGGCAAAGTGCTGTACCGCGTGCAGTGACCGCTGCCCCTGCTGATTGCTCTTGACGGCCAACAGCTGAGCCCTTTGGGGGTACCGATGCAAGCTAGAGCTTACAGGTGGGGTACGAGGCAAACACGGGTTCGCAAAGTGAGGAACATAACTTCTCTGTACCGAAGATTCGCAAAAGAAAAAATGCTATGGAATGTAGAGATATAGTAGAATAGTAGTTGCTTCGGTGTGCCTGTCCGACGACCTATACAGGGCACTGAAAGGCCATAGGAGACCCTTACGGCTAAATTAGTTTACATCTTATTCTAGGCTCGTGATGTCTTTGTAGAACTTACCGTTCTCGCATGTTTTGAAAAGTCTTAATCAGCAAACTTTTGTTGCCACGAGCCAATATAGCGTTACCCCCAGTCTTAGAGCCGGTAGTAGGTACGTTAATGCCGATTCTGCTCGCCACAGACTGCAACTCTGGTCTCTGAAGATACAATGACGATAATACTTGTTTTACTCACTTGCTTAGATGGACTATTTCTATGGTCGACTCAAAAGGCTCGACTGGCTAACCATGCAGTCTGTAGGAAATTTTCTCACGACCCCAAACGGAATCCCGAGCCCATGTCATTCAAGCCCGAAAGGTTTCTCGCGGGCGTGGTCAGCCACCTGGCGTCGTTCGATGTTTCCATCAAGCCGCGATCGACACAGCAGGAGGAGCTGACCCACGCTATTGAGGAGACGTGCCCGTAGTAGGAGAGCGACGCGAAGACTCTGGAGAGTATAGCGGCCTGATCCCGTTTGCTTGGGTGTACATATTGGGGCAGCTCAATATAGTATTGAAGTTTCTCTCTTCCGCTTCCCAAGACACAACCCTGCCCTCCGGGGGGTTAGGACTATGTCCTGGACAACCACTGAAACACAGGAGTAATTGTTCTTTGAATAAAGCAAGTTTTTGTTAAGGAAGCCAACAAAATCTAAAAATTGATAGAAACATGGTTTTTTCTTCTTCTACCTTTTTACGTGGAATGTGCTGCCGTGATCTTAAGTCAAACTACCTACTTTCCGCCCACCCCTGCATTCCGCCCACCTTTTCCCACCAAAAACAGCTAAAAGTAGCTACTTATATCTAAGTAATCTTATAGATTAAAAATTCTAAGAGAATTATTATAAATAAATAGTATTATTAATAAGCTATAAAAAAGTTTTTAA
>MU846387.1:0-31815 GCA_030867225.1 Colletotrichum caudatum
TTTAACCCTAGTTGAAAGATCTCGGACCCCACGTATCTTCATCAAAGTCTGCTTCTGGAGCAACTAGAGGCATCCCACTATGAATAAGACGCCTCTAGTTTAAATTAGAGTTTACATGGCCAGGGAACAGCAACCAACTCCTCCAGCTTGTAGAGACGGTAAGTACTTCAAGACCATCTAAGCAAGGATCGATCACCTGTGGTCCAGGTCAATGTCTGGCCATCAGTCAGTCAGCCATACATATCGCTAGATGTGCGACGTTGCTATGTCTCGTTGATTTGCATTCTCTCACTGACCGAGATCACAAAGCGCTTTAATTATAATGAAAATTGGATGAATACTTTGATGTACTAATTGCATAGAACCGTAAACTACCTTGGTTTACCACAGCTCCTTGTGAAGAATACCAAAGCGGCAAACCAATCACTGAATGCCACCTGGACAAAGGACAAAAGGGCACCATCTTCATGTCGTCGCAGAACGAGAATCACACTGTTAACGTTTGTTTTCATTGCTATGAAGGTCGAACCTTGAATTCATCTTAATGCAGAGGAGATCAGTTCTCCGCGTTCCCAAGCCATTGGAGAGAAGAAAAGAAGAAAAAAACGCCATCCCGTCTCAGTCATAAGCCATTACGCGTTGCTATCATCTCATCGCTACTAATAACACCGGTCCAAAGAACAATCTAGAACAAAGCCCGCTCAATGCTTCAGTCCGGAGCTCGCCGCGCTCTCCCCCACCTGCAGCTCTTCGTCAGGCACACCGACGGCGACGCTGCTGGCAACGCTCATCGTGGTCAAGGACCGTTCCCGCTCGCCTCCGGGCCGTCTGGGGCCGGCAATGCCGGCGCCGCCAGTCGTCACGCCCACATTGGCGGCGGCGGTCCCAGTCGCAGCACTGCTGCCGGTGCTCCCGCTCCTCTCCCGCCCGGCCGTCTTCTCCCGGACGAGCTTCTCCAGATCGCGTATCCGCTGCTTGAGCGCCTCGTTCTCCTTCTTGGCGTTCTCCAGCTCCTGGCGGTGCAGCGCCGTTTCCTCGTACCTCGACGTCGTGGGCATGAGACCGGGAGACAGCTGCGACTCGCTGCCCCCGAGGGTGTGGGCAACCGAGGTGCCTCCCGTGTGCTGGTGTGGCAGGCGCTGCTGCTGGAAGTATGTCAGGCCGCCGCCGCCGCTCGGGTCCAGATAGTGCTGCGACGATGGCGCGGGCGACGAGGACAGGCTGTGGCGCGAGGCTACGCTGTCTTGGCGAGCGGGGTTGGCAGGTCTCGGCACTGGCATGGAGGCGGTAGAGGCGGCAGCGGAGCCGGCGACGGCAGTCTGGCTTCGAGTGCTCGCATTCGAGGCGGTGCGGTGGTGTTGGCGGGAGCTGTTGGAGGGCACGGAGGGTGTCGAGAAGGCAGCGCCGGACAGAAGGTGGGTATCGGGGCCTTCGGTCGTGTTGGAGGCGGATGTCGACGAGGCGTTGGAGACGACCGAGGCGTTATGAGAGGTGCGGAGGAGCTGGAGCTCTCGTGTAAGACGGTTCACCTGTGCATGGGTTAGCTGTCGAGGTAGCACACGGAGCCCGTGTGGTTGAGACGTACCACTGCTTCTTGCTCCTTCTCAAGCTGCATGTGAAGATCGGAGGCGGTGATGGGTCGCGGGTGGCGGATGGGGCCCGGGCCGGAGACGGATGGTTCGGGGGCGACCGAGGGTGATGTGAAGGCTGACGGGGCCATTGAGGGGGAGCCGACGGATTGGTTGGGGTGATTGACGGTGTTCTGGTTTGAGGGGAGGATATTGAGTGAGGAAGAGTCGGACGATTGGGTCGGGAGCGGAGGAGGAGGCATCTGGTGAGAAGAAGAGCGTCGAGAGGCGCTTTGCGGATGTGGTGAGGCGGGAACGGAGTTGAGATCAGGCATTGCGGGCGGAAGTGTCGCTCGGACGGATGAACGAGGGTGGGTATTGCTGGTTTCTTGGAGGTTGATGGGAAGACAAATCCGGTGTCTCCGTATGAGATGAAGAGACTGTCTGGCGGTGGTGATATTGGCTCTGGTTGTTTGTTATCAGACGCGTCTGTTTGTTTGTCTGTCACGGTCACCACGTCGCCTGGTTTGGAGCTCCGTCATGCTTCATGCGTTGTTCCCCGCCCCCCCCCCCTTCCCCCCCACTGGGTGCCCAGACGAGGTGGCAGCCACAGATAGTCAAGGCCACAGCCACGCCTAGCACCGCCACTCACACTTCTTATCATGAACTCATCTTATCTTATCTAACTCTATCACTCCGGCCGGGAACATATTCGGCTCCGAGCCTTCGCGCACTCTCAACTCCCGCCGCAGCACGTGCCCGTCCTTCCACTCTCTCATCTCCCCTTGCTGGCTCCCCTCAGATCGCATCGCATCGCATCGCACAACCGCCCCCAATCTAAACCAGCTGCACAACGCGGCAACGCCATTGCGATCCGACGTTGTATCGCCGCGATGGAAACCATAAGATTCCCTTACCCGGTAGTGTCATGTCAACCCAGCACATGCTTTCCCATCATGCCAAAGCTCAATATTCGCACGAATGCCACCCCGCCGCCTGCGCCCCCTGAGCTTGAATGCATCGATGCGCATCGACCAACAACGACACGCAGGTAGTACAACGAGTTTCTTGCGCCTGTCGCCTACATACAGCTGCCAACTCCACTGGGACCATTGGTTGCCTGCCGAAGGGAAATTGCTCTGGAAGGGAATGGGGGGGGAGATGGCATCATTCCCTGCTACAACAATCATCCCTTTCGCTCTGATGGTGTGTGGACGATACCCAGCAATACGTCAGCAAAGGATCCATTCTACCGTTTTCCCTCCCCAGATCATCCACCGTTTCGCCGAATGTGGCTTTTTTCCCTAGCGCGGCGCCACACAGCATCCCGCTTCCGCCCCGCTCCTGACGTCGCATGGGCCGCCAAGTTTGCGGCCCCTCGCACCCACCCCCTTCCACAGCAGCCACCCGCCCGTCCATACCGTCCTCCTCCTCCTCCTCATCCATGGAAGTGAGTGGGAGGTAAGTATGCGAATACAGGATCGAATTACCGCTATGGGCCTCCTCCGGCGTTTTCTCTCCGGGCGTCTCGAGTCTGCCACGCTGCCCCTTGTCGACCGACAGCCAGCCAGCCCCCCCCCCCCCCCCCCCCCCCGGAAGCGCAATCTCGTTCCCGTCGCTCATTACCCGCTTCGAGAAATCCCTGTCGGGTACGGGTTCCAACAGCAGTGATCGAGATCCGACATCGATGGCCGGTGGACAGTCGCAGCATCTGACAGCTCTCGGTAGCACGGTGCACACCAACGCCAAAACGGCGTCGGGTGAACCGTAGCACAATTCCACTGTACTGGCACGGTCGCACCTGGTCAGTCACGCGTCGTCCGAACAAGAGTCGTGTTCGCGCTGCACCCACCCGACGACCGTCGTTCAGCGCTTTGTCCAGCTTTGGTTCGATAACACGGTCAGATATGATCGATCCCCGCGGGTACCACGGCGGGCGGCGCGCAAGGAGCGGTACGGGACACGACTCAAATTTATGGAGCAGAAACTCTCCTCATGTTCTGGGTCCCCGTGGACCACCACCCCGTCGCATTCTGGTTGTCTGCCTACGATCGCCCGATGTTGAGAGTGCGCCAAAAACAGGTTTTCCCCCCTGCACCGGTCGCGGCTCGGGGGAGCTTCGGATGAGGCTGAAATGTTTCATGATTGGGCCTCGACCGCATAAGCACTTCATCTTTGCTGCATTGTGATGCTGCACACGACCGACTTTGGCGAATTGCCGTATCCATTGGTGATGTGATGATGCCGGGACTGCCGCCCGCTTCGGGTACAGGCCCCGCGTTGGGACTAGGCGCCTCACCAGCCACACATTCAGCAGCACACTAGGACATCATCGGTGGATAGGAAACTAGGAACCGAGGACCTCCCAAGTCGGAGGTTATGCTTGGCGACGTCAAGGCATGGGTGCGGGCAGGCTCGCTTCGCCAGACAAACTGCAGCTCGCTGAGGGTTGTGATTCTCGCTCGCCAGTGTCGGGGGCGGGCGCAGGGAGACGAAGGAAAGTTGCGAGACAGTCAGCTCATTGAGCATTTGAAACGGACTAAACCAACCCAAAAAATGAGGCCGGAAAACAAAGAATACGATCATGACAGAGTTGTGGTTTGAGCTCATGCGGCCGAAGCCCAGGTGCTTGCGATGTGGCAGACTACCTCACCGAAGCCCGTGCCGGGACGCTCACAATGAACCACGATCCTCCCCCCCCCCTTTCTCAGACAACTCGGGCCGACAACGACCTTGCATATGGATTATTGATGGAAAATCTTATTTAGCGTCTAAAATTACACTGGGCGGCGAATCTGATCCGCCGCTGAAGCCTATCAAAGTTCGATTCGCTGTGGACTCGGTTCAAACACCACACAAGCACAGTTCCTACCCGACCCCACAAAAAAAAAAAAACACCGTCTCTGAGGGAGAAAGCGAACTCATCGAAACGGCCGTCTGACCCTGTTCGATCATTGGGAGGGTGTGACAAAGGAGACTCGTTACACGGAAACATGAAAGAATAAGAAAAGGACACTGCTGCGCCTTCGCAACGCACATGTTTTCGCCGTTATGCCGTTAATTTGGTATTTTTGGAACATTTTCAATCATGAAGGTGATGCCGGATTCGATGATGCTGGTCGAAGGAATTCGGAAGGATGGAAAAGTGGACCTTGGCGAAGAATTCGAAAATAGCTGTCGACAGGTGGACGGTTCACATCTCCTCTCTAATCCATGTCCCTGTGCAGTTGAGTTAGCCTTTTGAACGAGGAAATACGGGTTTATGTTTTTTTCCCCCTTCCAAATCAGCACGACACAAGGAAACACCAGGAGCGTTGGGCGGCCCTCTCGGAGTGATGAACGGAACGACACAGGGACGGGCAGATTTGCTCAGTCTGTCGTCACGATGACCTTGCGGGAGCCAATGTAACACGGGGGGGCGGCGTTGCAACCGGTCTCCACAAACCGCTCGCTCGGGTCCCAGCTAGATAGCTCGGAAACGGTCCACCCCCGTTTTTACTAGTGAACTTTCGCACAACGACCAGCGAACTTTCGCGTGGCCGGGTGGGCATGCAAGACCTAGTCAGTTCCTTGAGTCATGAAGGAAAGAGAGAGAGCAAGACTGGAGAGGGTCCTTAACGGAGCTGTGGGCCTTGGCTTCTTCTCCATCATACCAGACCAGGAGAAGACCAGCCAGCGCGAAACCTTCTTTTGTGCGCTGGGTCTGGCTGACTCGCCATTGAGAAAAGGAGAGAGCGATAACCAGTGGGGTCCGAGTCCCGGCGATCGCATCACATACATGACACAGTTCGGACAGGAAATAGAAAGGCAGGTTGAAGCGCAATGCATGGGCAAAGGAGGGGTGTGTGTGTGTGTTGGGGGGGAGGGGGTGATGAAATAGCAAAGTGCCAGATATGTCGATGCGCGCTTCGCACAGACTCGCAGCTGGGCCAGCCCTTGGTGCGGTTCGGATGCAGGTGCCAAACACAACAACAGAATAACGGGAAAAGGAAGAAGGCAAACAGGGAAACCCAAGAGAAGAGAGAGAGAGAGAGAGAGAAACCGGCGGAAGATGGAAAGGGAAAGGGGAAGGTCGTCAAGTCACTTACAGTAAAGCAAGCGTCAGGTCGCCGTGGATCCTGGCCTTGAGGGTGATTTCAATGTCGAGGTTGAGGTCCAGCCGCAGCTTCAGCGGGTTCTTGCCGGCGTCGCCGCCGCCGCCGCCCTGCATCTGCATCTGCTGCTGTTGCATCTGCATTTGCTGTTGCTGCTGCATCTGCTGCTGCTGTTGCTGCTGCCGCGTCATCTGGCCGTTCTGGTAGCCGCCGTCGTCCTCTTCGTCCTCGTCTGAATCGAACTCCTCGTCCTCGTCTTCGTCTTCGTCTTCATCGTAGTCTCCCTCGTCGTCATCTTCGCTGTACTCCTCCTCATCCTCGACGTCGTCTTCGTCGTCGTCGTAGTACTCGCCCTCGACGTCATCGGCCTCCTCCTCCTCGTCGCCGTCCAGCTTCGAGGGCTCTTGGTCCTTGGTGGTCTGGTCCGCCGCCGAGGGCTTCTTGTCGTTGTCAGTGGCCGACTTGGACTTGGACTCATCCTCCGCCTCGTCCTCGACGCCGGCCTGCTTTGAGGATGAAGATTGCTGCTTCTGCTGCTCCTTCTTCTGCTCCTCTTCCAGCTGCTTCTGCTTCTGCTTCTTCTTCTTCTTCTCGTCTTCTGTCAGGTTCTGTTCGTCTCCAGCCTGTTGTTCCTCGCCTTGAGGCACGTCCTGCTGCTGGGCTTCTTGGAGATTCACGTCCTCGCCGGGCTTCTTCTCCTCATCTTGTGATGGCTGGTCCTGGCGGCTATCCTCTGCTGTCTCTTCGGACTTGGGAGTATCCTCAGGCTTGTCCTTGGCTTCGCCGGACTGCGCCTCATCCTCGGGGTTGCCGAACTCGCCGACGGGCGATGTGCCTTCGGGCTTTTGTTCCTCAGGCTGTTGCTCCTCAGGCCGTTGCTCTTCGGGCTGTTGCTCGTCGGGCTTCTGCTGCTCCTCTGGCTGCGGCTGCTGCTGCTGATCCTCGGGCTTGCTGCTGCCGGGCTGCTGATTGCCGGCGGCGCCCTGGCCTTGGCCCTTCTGCTACTGGTTAACACCCGATGCCCAGTACCCGCGCGCCCGTGTCGGGAATAGAGAGAGAAAGTGATAAGGACAACTCTCACCTTGTTCCTGTTCCTGGCCATTGTGTCCTCCATAAATGTGACCGGGGTTTTGTGTGTGTGTGTGTGTGTGTGTGTGTGTGTGTAAGATTGTCAACGCAAGCTTCCCCGTTCAACCTTCAGCGGAAGCCAGCGGGCAAAACTTGGATGTGTAACGTGGGCGGGTCGAGAGTTTCTTGGTGCGGTATTGCTCACGGTAATTCCTTCTACACCGTATGAGTTGTATGAATCTAGTTGAGATAAAAAGAATCAAAAAATTGAGGAAGAGGGGGCGCGGGGGGAGACAACAAATCATCCAGAAAGGGGAGGAAGGATAAGAGGTTATGGTACAGGCTCAGGCTTGGTTAGTTAAATCCGTATCTTGTCTCTTCCTGCTCCCTAGCTTGATACGAAGAAAGCCATGCATTCATTACCTCACACCTTGCGCACACTCACACCCCTCTTGCGGGGGGCGCAAACAGGGAAGGGGGAGAGAAAAAGCAGCTTCCCCAGCAAGGCTGAACTAAACTAGGACCCGGGGACCCCTTTGTGACGCAATGGGGTGTGGAATATTGTGGGCATTTACATAGCACCGCTTGTCACCTGAGGAGGGGAAGGGGGTGTGAAAGATCAGAGGGGGCACGACGGGCCTTTGAAAGGGTCTAGGCTCTGGCGGCCCCGCGATGCCTCGAGGCCGGCCGGTGAGAGAGAAAACAAGCTTGCGCTGTGATGCTACTTCCGATACAGGTTTTGGACGAGGGCAGGAGAGTGGCGGGGAGCACAAACAGAAGCAGGACCTCCCCCAGTGTAAGAGACACCGTTACCTACCCCGATTGGCAAGGTCCCGTAGAAAGAGATCGGGGTTTCAGCCAGGCTCCGCACATCCATCCGCCTGTTCGGCAAGGGGGCGGGACGGCATGCAAGCGTGGCCCGGGAAGGGAGGAAGACAGAAATGACGTCGATGGAGCTGGGAGGAATGCGTGTGTGTGTGTGTGACTGAGAGAGGAGAAAGTGATCAACATCTGTCTTGGTGCCGTGGCTGCGCGTACGGGTATGCAATAGATGGAGCTGTTGGATGAAAGCCACCCCCGGTCGAAAGGGGGAGGGGGGGTGGGCAAGCGAGCTCATGTCCAACCACTCAGACGCGGACGTGACAGAGCGATGGACGGACATGTAGGTAGGTAGGTACCTGTATGTATGTTAGATAGGCAGTCAAAGCAGACAAGATCAAACCGCGACAATTGAGTGTGATGACGTCGATAAGCTTACCGATGCGAATGCGAGACCCATCGAGCTTCCCAGATGGTCGCATCTTCCTCCACCTCCTCCAGCCGTCGGCGGGAACAACGAACGGTCTAGACCGTCGTTTCCTTGCGTACTTGGCCCACGGCTGTGGGGCCCGGTCGCGGGCTGGGTATCATCGCATCGCATCATATCACATCACCTTGCCTCGCCTCTCCTCCTCCCCGGAGCATTGTACCCAAAGTTCCCAGGTAGACAGGGGTATTCCCGAAACGGGCATCTCGATCCTTGGGCCTCTTTGTTTCTCCCTCTCGCTCTCAAATTCCCACACACCGCATATCCGTATTGCACAGTGTCTTGAGTCTATTGCTGGCTTGACGGTGAACGGTACGAGAGGGGGAGGGGGAGGAAGAAGAAAACCAAAAGAGGGGAGGGAAAGAAAAAAAAAAGAGAGAGATTCGAATATGATGACCGCGGTTATTACACCACGCCACAAGTCGAGACCTGTTCTCCTCTGGATGTTGTTGCCTCGCCCCCAGTCCTCCGGTCCTCTTCGGTGATCCATCCTCGCTACCATCTTTCCACCTTCTCGAAACGCAGTGACATACATATTGAAAGAGTCAGCGGAAAAGAGAGAGTTGAAGACAGGATCCCCCGGCGCTGCGGAGCTCCACTTTAGCTCAACGCACACGGTTCAAGGGTGAACTCTGACACTTCCGAGTCCCGAACTGGATCGAGAACAACAGCCATCACCATCACCATCACCACAGCGTGCTGTGCTGTGCTGTGCAGAAGGGCACGAGGCTATCGTCTCTCTCCCCCATCCCCCCGTCATCAGTCCAGTTCTCATCACTCGATATACCGGACCCTTCTCCCGCCGGCTTTATCGTTTGGGTCGCTTGACCCCTTTTCCCTCTTCCCTTTCCCCCGAACCCGAACCCGAACCATGGTCATCGGCCTGTTGGCAATCGCCGCCATCCCCACAGTCATCGGTACGGGGCAAGCTGTAAGCGCGCAGAAGAAACAGAATGCCGCAGCAAAGGAGCAGGCCAAGTTCAGTCTCACCACCGTCCTCGACGTTGACGGCAGAGAAGAGGAGTGTCCAGTCGTCCTCGTCGACAACAAGGTACGTACGTCCGTCAGGTCCAACAAATCTCCCCAAGCAGACCGTCGCTCGCCTTCACCCCCTCCCTTTTTACCTGTTTTACCATCAAACTTCCTCACGTACTCTCCCACCCCTCCCCCTCTGCTGCAGTTCCTGCAGCCACTTCTGCACGTTCACCTTCTTTTCCCTGATTCTGTGCTTTCTCTTTCCCCCGCCCCAGCATGCATGTTATCCTTTCCAGCGGCTGGGGACACACCCACTTGGCCAACCTCGCGCCCCGTGTGTGTGTGTGTGTGTGAGCACGTCTGTCTTGGCTTACACTAGCCCCCGCCGAAAACCTTGCGTCTCATCCCCCGTTTACCGGTAGGCTAACACCTTTCTTCCCGACGCAACCAAACAGCTCTGGATAAACCACAGCCTGGCACCGGCCCCGGGGCACAAGTTCTCGGGGTACTACTTCAACTACCCCTGCGAGGAGCAATACCGTGGCCTAGTCTCCACCATAGCCGAGGACCCGCCCATGCTCAACTGGATCTATGTTGACGCCGACACCAGAGCCATGCGGCACGGGGGCCGCAAGGACACCGTCGACCACGTCATAGGCCCATGGGGCTGGACGGAGGACGAGAAGTGTCTCTCGTTACGTGGCAGCGGCCTCGGCTTCGTTGCCGTCCTGGAAGACAACGGCAAGTGGGCCATCTACTGGGACCCTGACGGGAGGCTCCGTGAGGGCTACGACGAGGAGGACTGCGTCGAGATCGCCCTTAAGAGACAGATGGCGCTAGGGATCGAAAGCGGCTACGTTCGAGGTTAGCCGAACGCGCGTCAGCGAGGGACATCTCCAGAGACGACGAGAGAGCAAGAGAGATAGAGGAAATGGTGTGTTAGCCGTGGAACAACCTGGGGAGGGGTGGGGAAGGCAGTCGAAGAGCCTCGGAGCTTCTGGGGCAACGTGCTAATTAGGACGAGCAGCTAAGCTGCTCAGGTGGCGAGGCGTTTTCTGAAAGGCTTTTTTTATTGTGTGTGGCATGGATTCGAGCTAAGAAATCGACATCTGTAACCAGCCCCGTGAGCCATTTCGTCGTCAGTGCATAGCATTTTGACAAGCCTGTGAGTTTAATCCGACTTACACGAAGCTTGTTTGATGGCGAGAAGCAGACCGATAGTGCGTCATGCTTGCATTTGTCAGTGCTAGGGACCGTCAAATCAGCCCGTGGCATGAGCATTCGACCATTGCGTGATTGGGTACGAATTTGTCTGTCTGCCAGTTGTTGGAATCCGAATGGGGGACAGGGATGCCGGACGCCATTCTCACCAAAGCAGTTTACTTCCTTTCCTCCCTCCTTTTTTTTCGTTTTTTTTAATAAAAAAAACTCTCTTTTTTCCCCTTCCTTTCCCTGCCGGGCATCGATGTAGTTCGGTTGGAAAACGTGCATCCTCCTTCGGCGGCCTGCGTAGATCGGGGTGGGGGGGGGGCCACACCAGGAGCATGAGAGCATGAGACACGTCCAACGCCCTGGCCGCCCCAGTGTATTCACCCCCCTCCCTCCGCACGCCGCTTGGCCCTCTTAACGTCATTTCGGTCCAGAACATCTCGAGACTCGAGTGGTGTGACGCAAATGCGCAAAGGAAAAGGAGGGGGGGTGCGAGAGAGATGGGAGAGAACCTGGGTCTCCCCAGGGTCCAACATGATCTCATCAGAAGAGAGGGAGGGTGTAAGTTTTTCATCCTGTTTTGACCCCCCCCCTCTGCCCCCCCCCCCCCCCCATCTGGCTCTCGGCCAGAATCACTTATATGTTGCCGTCCTCATCCAGCTCAATAGATCGAAACAGACTTTGGAAGAGACATCTTGAACTTACCGGTGTAATAAATCAACCCTTAATATCACTTCCCTCCTTCGCCTCGCCTCGCCGACAGGAAAAGCTCCTCTAGCCCGTCTTTGTACTTCTACACTTAGAGAGTCGTCAGACACCCAACCAACCCATCAAAATGGCATCCCCTCGCGAGAGAAACAACACCAAGTACGCCTCGGACGACGAGACCTCAGAAGCTCCCAGCGAGCAGCAGCAGGAGAAGCCCCAGCGTCGCCAGAACCGCAGCAAGAGCAAGCAGATGCAGAAGCGTCAGCAGGGTCAGCAGCAGCAGGGCGGCGGCGGCGGTCCCCTCGGCGGCCTCACTGACGGTGGTGTCACCAACGGTGTCCAAAACACACTCGGCAACGTTGCCGGTGGTGCCCTAGGCGGTGGTGGTGGTGGAGGCAGTGACAAGAGCGATACGCTGCGGTTGCGCCTGGATCTCAACCTCGACATCGAGATTACGTTGAAGGCGCGCATCCACGGTGACCTCGAGTTGGCTCTCTTGTAAGTACTCTCCAAGTTTCCTCCCAGTCCGGCCCCTCTCCATTTTTTCCGACTAGGCATCCGTTCTGTCTCCCTTTTCTTACTCTCAGACAAGGACGGGCTAGTTAGGCCAAGTTCATAATGGGCTAATGGGCTTTTCCTCGTCTTTTAATCAGGAACTGAGAGACGTTTTTCCCAGGGACAAATCTTAAACGCCATCCATCCGCCGGGTCGGGTTCCTCTTTTTTTTTTCTCTAAGTATCATACGGAGTTGCGGAAATCTTAGTGGGCAAAGTGATTTCGACACATTTTGCCGGAATTTGCGGGTTTTCTTTTGTTGATTCCCCCTGGTCATTATTCCGTAAAAAGAAACGGTTTGGGTCCGATAAGGGGCGGGAAGAGGACTTGGTGGACAGGTGGAATATTGGTATCCATCTGCCGCTTGTATTATGAAAGATTTGTGCATCATCGCCATCATGAGATACGGACGCTACTTCGGGAAATGTTATGGGTATCCTGTTCAATGTCAGCCAAAGCATTCTAAACCGTTTTTTTTTCTTTTCTTCACTTTTCGAATCAACACTTGACCATGATTCAAGACACGCTTTCGTCCCTCTCGGTACCTAGTGAACACGACTTCCCCGCAACAGCGCAGCGTAGTAACGGCTCATCAGCGCAGCGTCACTTTCCATGTAGATCCATAGGCAACCCTAGCGCGTGTCGTCAGTTTCAGCGCCACCGTGTGCACCCCTTCGGCCGCCCGCCCGCTAACAACCTAAGTTGGAGTGGAGTACCTAGGTGACCTAGGTAGCGTTGCAAACGATGGGCCAGGCCGTTCCTGTGGTGAGAACCGCCGTCAACCACGAGGGAAACTGGCGGGCTCCCGTTGGCTAAGCTGAAACGGTGGTTAACAACCATTCATAGGCATCCGCAGTAGTCATTTGGCACCATGGGTCGTGGGTTGAGGGGGGGCAGGCAAGTCTCCCCCTCAGTCGCCGGTGGGGTCAAATCAAATCTCGCAACTTGTCGGTCACGACAAAGTCTATCATTCATTGCTTCCAAATGTTGTCTCTCGTAGTCGCCTGGTGCCGTCGGGGGCCAACGGGCGATGAGGGCTAGCGGAGGAGCTCGAGGCATCTTGCTTGGCTTGAGACTCAATGGCGTCCGAGGCTACTGCGGGAAGGTCTTACTTTTGCCTTGCTTTCCATGCGCCTTTTTCTGGCTCTGGACTGACGTTAGCCTCTTCCAGCCTGTACAAACCCTCAAGAGTTAGGACGAGACACCGCTTCAATACCTAGACAGACACAGTGACGGGATCATGCCAGAAGCCTGACTTCATCCTGCGTCTCCCAAAGAACTCACCGAGTGCCCGCTCAAAGGGGATTGAAAAAGCAAAGATCCTCTCACGCAACCCTGCGATCCCTGCCCATAACAGACACTTACTATGTAGTCAGTCAAGCCACAAAACGGCATCAACCATCCTTGTCCATCCAATGTCAGCGCTTTGGAGCCGCCACATGATGCGAAGTAACTCGCTCACGCTGTCAGATGTAACGGTGGAACGGCCCCCCTCCCCCCCTCCATTGCGCCGGTCCCACAGCCAATGCAATGGGCAATGTCATGTCAGGGGCTCCCGCTTTGGGAAAACGGTGCCCACAGTTCCGTCTCGGACTCCAAGGCGGGGAACGGTACGAGACGCCACGCGTGCAACAAAACGGCGGGCTAAACGGGAAACTTTTGCATCGCATCCCGGCGCATTGGGTGCAAGCTCCGCCACTCACACACATCCCGCTGCTGCTTCCAACCTCCCCTTCCCGTTCGCTTGGAAATGCTTGCCGAGTGATGCTCGCCGTTAATCACTCCCTCGTCGTCGTCGTCGTCGTCAGGTTACCAGTGGGTTTCCCGCCGATCCTGCTGCTGCCGTCGCATTTCTCACGTTCTGGACTATGATGGACTCTGCACCGCATGCAGCTCGTTGCCATCTCAGGAAACTCATCGAGGTCATTGTTGCGTGGCCGCGTCGGTTGTGGCGTTGGAGAGTGGGTTCCGTCCGCTGCGACCCTGCCCTCAGCAGACTCGAGCCGTTACTGAGGCCCAGGCGAAGCTGCTCGGGCATGCATGCTGGTTAGCCTGGTCCGATGAAAGCAAAACTCCCCCTTACTTACTGAGCCACACACTCTCTCTGAACTTACCTAGCTTGTCTCGGTGTGCCAGGTACGCCCGTGCTTGGAACCTTTCCCCAGAGTCTGTGGTCGTCAATAGGCCCTAAAGCTTGCTCCAAACCTTCGTTGTCGGTTGATCGATAGGAGGGCATCGCGAAATAAGCACCGAGACAATTGTCCATCCGCTAATCCCACCGTGCTCTTTGACAAAGATTTGACGGCTAGCCGTGCGTTCCGTCTGCACAATAGCCCTGGCGCCAACCGAGCGTACTCGGCAACACGGCCATTCGCAGTCGTTCGTGTTTCGACAGAAAACAGGCTTTTTCAGGCACGTCCTTTCTGCGTTTGCCGCCAATCTCAGCGCCGTTCCGGCGCCATCTTCGGAGTCTTGTCTCGGTCCCGCCCTGCCAACTTCACCATCCTTCAACCACCCCTTCCCTCTATTGCTTCGCTGCAGCCCATTTCCGATAGTAACTAGTGGAGACTGAGGCGTGTCTCTAGATCCTCGGTGGAGTCCACAGATCTCGGCTCGACAAGTCTTTGATCCTATCATCCTTGCACAGCGGCCTGACAGGGTCTCAAGGTGAGCCGTCGCCCCCCCTTCGCCCGTTCTGGAACCTCCAAATCTGCTCCAGTCTTCGTTGCGGCAGACTCAGACAACCCACTCCTGGCCATCTCATCGAGTTGACGTCACAGCAACCGATCCAACCCCCTCCCCTGGCTTGCAGACCTTGCACACACTCTGCAGACCTGCTGCCTGCGTCGCCCATCTACCAGAAAAGCTCTGCCCGCGAGTGTATCGATCAAGGGGTGCGTCGTCGAGAGAACAGCACACAACGGCACAGTCTGTCTCCCTTTCGTAACCGCCCGACTCCCCGAAAGTGAAGACGATCCTCAGGTGGGTGCCCGCTCTCTATTCCCCCGCCCGTCTGGCCTTCCTGGCCAAGGCTTTGCACTCCTTCCCCCCTCTTTGCTTTGTTGTGAGGCTTAGCTGACGCGGAAAGTCCTTCCACCAAAGCACCATCCACTGATGACGGCTACCTCTCCTTCTCGGCCGACTCCACTCCAAACTCTCCGCGACGAACCCGAAGGCCCGACCTTGAAGCAGTCTGCACGGCAATCTATGCAGAGCTTCGTACCTGCGCGTCCGAATTCCTCGTCGCACACTATGCAGCGTACAGAGTCACATCCTGCGTCCGTATCAGGCGATCCTGAGCATACCTCTCGGCACGATGAATATGAGGTCGTCGAGGTCGAGGATGAAGGTTCTAGACTGGAGGAAGCGCCCAGGAGTACCTACTCCAGGCCGCCTCTGCCTCGTCTGAATTCCCAGTCGCGAGCATCTCCCTCGCCGGCGCCTTTCCATGAAACCCCACCGCAGCCTCCCCCTCGCCGAAGCAGCAACACAGGCACCACGCAGCCGCACGAGGGCGGGCCTGTTCACCTGCAGGGCTCGCGGGAGATACCCATTCCCATCAGGACATCGTCGAGCCAACATCAAAGTACGCCCAAAGCACCCCCGCCGACGGCAACCGAGACTTCAGACAGAGGCACGGACGAGGCATCACCTGATGCCCGGCCATCCTCGAAAGGCACCCCTAAGCCGCAAGAGAAGAATGCCCCTATCCAGATACCCAAGGTCACACCACTGTCCTCTGGTCTTACGCTGCCGCCAAACCTTGCTCAGCTAGCGCAAGGTCTGGACGGAAAGTACGTCGACGAGTTCGGAAACATCCTAGATTGGAACGGCCAGGTGCTCGGTCGTGTTGAGGGGGATCTGCCGTCCATGATCGGACGGCCAGTTGCGGTAACGGGTGAGATCTTCAGCGAGGACGGTGAGGTCGTTGGTTATGTAGCGGAGAATGACACCATCCCCCCGGCGCCTCCCTCGCCCAGGCCCATTGAAGGCATGGGTGACGGTTTGAAGGTAGACCACATGGGCAACATCCTCGATAAGAACAACAACGTCGTCGGCCACTTCGACGGCGCCCCTCTGGCCAAGTCTCTGCAGCAGACTGGCCAGACTGGCAAATCAGGACAGTCTGGTGGTGCCCGTCCTGGCCATGTCCCCGACACGCGGACAAGCTGTCCTCAGTGTACTGCGCATCAGGCCAAGCCGTCCTCCACAGCTCCCAGTCCTTCGGAGATCTTCATGGACGTCAAGTCGACCAATGACGGAATTCAGCTCATCATTAAGATACCCACAGTTTTCCACGGCGGAGGAAATCCCAATATCCATATAGGAACCGGATCGTGATTTGGATGGAATTTGCACATTTTGGGGTGGAGATTGATTTTGGAGTTCTGGAACGGGTTCGATAGAAGGTAGCATCCGGGCGGCGTTCAGACGGTGGTGAAACAGTTGTGATAGGCTAGAATGTGCATCGTAGTTCCAATAAACCCAACCTCGGCAGCGGACGATTTGCATAACTCGTGCCCCCCGTTGACACTTCCTTGTGAGGCTGAAAAGTGGGCATGATCGAGCTGCCGTCCAAAAGGTTGCGTGTGCATAGACGCCGCGGTGGATTCGAGAACTTGTGCAGGGCGTGGCGAATAGCACTTCGTTTTTCGTGTTTCGGAGGGCCTCATGACGTCTGTCGCGCATGCGCGACCAACCTTTGTGAGCTTCGCAACCCGCTTTGCGAAAAGAAAGTGTTGGAGCAACTAAGGGGGGGTTGATTGTGGAGGAACTGACGAATAGATGATGCAGGGCAGGGTGTGCCCTTGGAAATATTAGCCACACTAACTGGGCATCTCCAAGAAAGGTTGTCGGCGATCGATCCGAATGCCATTCCCCAGGTTGGCTGGTTGTCTGTCACACCATTACCCGAGGTGCAGCTTTCTTCTGCAGGGTGAAGTTGCGTCATGACACCTGGAATCCAGCCCTTCATGGGCTCGGACGATTGTGGCTTTGCGTCATGATGGGCAGCTGTGTGACTGACCATCCTTCCCCTCCCCATGAAGTCACTGTGTGGCTCGAGCAGGGACCAGAGCTTCGAAGGGAGAGCTCCTCGAGCTTGAGAGCTCCCCTTGACGTAAGTTGGAGAGCGACTGGTGAGCTGGAAACTTGATTTAAGACCGAGAGTTGGAGGTATAAGACGTCTGACCGGCAGGTCATAGCAAATGATTTTGACTTTTTGTCTCCCATACCAATGCAATCATCTCATAAACAGCTACATTTTTTAAGATACCCTGTTAGCGCTGAGTACAACGATTTTATTTCCAAGCACGAACAACAGCCACAACAGTACAATAACAAGAACGCGAACATGGTTGGCGCCGCTTCAAAGTCTGGCAGCAGCATGCTAGGTGGTCGTGGAAAGGAGGCTGAGCAGAAGCCAAGTGAGTAGTATACTTACACAAGACAATGATCCTGGATTTGGATGACAACTGCTAATTATCACCAAAAGCATACTCGGTTGAACAGGACATCCACGACCATGGCGAGAATCTCGTCGCCGGTGTCATTGGCAAGACGGGCGAGGTGGTAGACGAGACCGGCAAGACTGTCGGCAAGGTCACAGAAGGCGAGGCCGGAGAGCTTGTCGGAAATGTGGTTACCGCGACTGGTGACATTATCGGCAAAGACGGTGGCGTTATCGGCAAGGCGCTTCCACTCGGTGAATTGACCGAAGGCGGCGAGAGCAAGGAGGGTGGTAGCTTTTCCATCATGGGCGCCACCAAGGGTGTAAAGGGCATCGTCGACACCGTCGATGGTACCGTCCAGACTGTCAACCGCACATTACCACTCGTCGGTGACTTGACAAAAGGCATCGGTCTGGGCGAAGGCCAAGGCGGCGTCCTCGGCGGAGTCCTTGGCAGCGGTCAAGACGAGAAGGGTTCCCAAGGAGGTCTTCTCGGTGGTGTTACCGGCGCTCTCGGTGGTGGACAATCCGAGAAGGGTGGTTCGGAACAGAACCCTCTCGGGAGCCTCCTCGGAGGTGTCCTCGGCCAGAGCCAGAGCGGCGGGCCCCTCGGCGTGCTCGGAGGCAATGAGCCTTTGGAGCGTGACGAGTCTGTCACCGACAAGGACGAGAAGCTGACCCAGCTTCTTGCTCAGCAGAAGTCAGACGTTGACGACAAGGCTTCTTTGACCGAAAATGCCAAGCAGAACCTCTTTGAAGTTAACGACACAACATCAGAGGTCGCACCCATCGATTTGCAGGATACTGAAAAGTCGCAAGCTGACGACGGTAAGCCCACAACTGGCGGCGAAAACACCCAGACAGAGACTGAAGATTCCCAAGGCGCCAAGACAGATTTGACGGAGCAATCGACTGTTGATGGCAAGGATGACTTGCAAGAGGTGGATGCCGAGCCTATCGACGAGCAGACCGAAGGTGCCAGCACAGTCAAGGATGACGCCACAGAAATGGCCGGTACTGTCCCCGACGACATTGCCACCCTCGACGTTCCTGTTTCTCAAATCCCCGACGACCTCAAGAGCGAGCTTCCTGAGGATATTCAAACAGCCGACATCCCCGTTTCCCAGATCCCCTTCGACGCTCAGTCCAAGCTTCCTACTGATCTGGCGTCCAAGCTCCCATCAGAATTGGGCTCCAAGCTCCCGGAAGACGCAAAGACTGGCACCCAGACGCCTCAGGATACTACTACTGAGGACTGGGCCAACCAGCAGGATCCCGCGAACCAGTCTCAAGTGCCCGATAACGCTGAGACAGACGAGCTTCCCGAAGGAGAGCCCGAAGTGGCCGAAGGCGCAGAAGATGCCGTCGAAGACGCTAAGACTGGCGACGTTCCCGACATTGACGTCACCGCTGCGTCCGACTCTGCTCCCAAGTCCACGGTAAAGGATGACCTCAAGAGTGTTTTGAGCACTATCCGCTCCGCCATTCCCGAAGACCAGCGTACTGTCACTGTTGCCGGTGACAAGCTTCTCCAGCCATTCGAGAAGTTCCCTGGCGCCGAGATTGACGACGAAGGCAAGGTCATTTTCGACAATGCCTCTATCGGTCGTATCGCTGAGGGTGACCCTGCCGACCTAGTGGGTATGACTATCGATGCGGAAGGAAATGTTATCAACGAGCGTGGCAGCATCATCGGCAAGGCTGAGCTCAAGTCTGAGGTTGCCGATGAGCTCCTCAAGGACACCATCGACTTCTCCATCCTCAAGGGTACCAAGGTCAACAAGGCCGGAAACCTTGTCAACGACAAGGGTGAGGCGGTTGGCCGTATTGTTTCTGGCATCCTCAAGCACCTTATTGGCCGTAAAGCAGATGAGCGTGGCGAGATCTGGAACGATGCCGGCAAGATCATCGGAAAGGCCGAGCCCATTCCCGAGACCGAGCGTGAGGACCTTTCCGAGCCTGCGCCTTTCGAAGACTTCCCTGGCGCGACGGTTGAGTCTAACGGCCACGTTTTGTTCAACGGCGACATTGTCGGACGCGTCGTCGAAGGTGACCCGAAGAAGCTGAAGGGCAAGAAGGTCGATGATGATGGTGACATTCTTGACAAGAGTGGCAATGCTATTGGCAAGGCCGAGCGTTGGGAGCCTGAGTCAGAGCCAGAGCCCGAACCCGAAGCACCGGTCGTCATCGATAACTCCGCTCTCGCTGGCAAGCGCGTTAACAAGGCTGGCAACGTCGTCGACAAGGACGGTACCATCTATGGTCGTATTGTCGAGGGTGATGTCAAGAAGTTGATTGGACGCATGTGCGACAAGGAGGGTAACGTCCGCAGCGAGTCTGGAGACATCATTGGACGTGCTGAGCTGATCCCTGAGAGCGATCGTGAAGGTGCCAAGGACAGACCCTTCGCTGAGCTTCCGGGCTGCACCGTTGCCAAGGACGGTACTATTGTCACTCCTTCAGGTGACATTGTCGGCCGTCTTGTCCAGGGCGATGCGAAGACCCTATTCGGGCGCCCCATCGACGAAGATGGTGATATCCTCGATCGCAACGGCAACCTCCTTGGCAAGGCCGAGCGTTGGGAGCCTGAGGCTGCTCCTGAGAGGCAGAAGGGCCCGATGGAGGGTCGCAAGGTCAACCGCAGCGGTGAAGTCGTTGACGAAGATGGAGATGTCATTGGTAAACTGACTTCCGGCGAGATTAAGGCCTGCGCTGGAAAGTCCGTCAACGAGGACAATGACGTTGTCGACTCCAAGGGACGCATTGTCGGTCACGTCGAACTCCTTGAGGACATTCCTGAGCCCAAGGGACCTATGGAGGGCAAGACCGTCAACAAGAAGGGCGAGGTTGTCGGCGATAATGGCGAGATCCTTGGCAAGCTTACCACCGGTGAACTTAGCATCTGCGCTGGTAAGAAGATCAACGAGGACAACGACGTTATCGACTCCAAGGACCGTGTTGTCGGTCACGTCTCCCTACTCGAGGACCTTCCCCAAAAGAAGGGTCCCATGGAGGGTCGCCGTGTCAACCGTCAGGGTGAGGTTGTTGACGAAGATGGAAACATCATTGGCAAGCTCACTACTGGCGAGGTGACCATCTGCTCCGGCAAGGAGATCAACAGTGACAACGATGTTGTGGACTCCAAGGACCGTGTCGTGGGACACGTCACATTGATTGAGGACGTCCCCGAAGTCGAGGAAGCGCCTACCGAGACTGAAGAAGAGAAGAAGGCTCGCGAGGAGGCGGAAGCTGACCGCAAGCTGGCCCGAAGCCTTGGTGGACTCATTGAACAGGGCCTCGATCGTCTGCGTCCTCTTTGCAAGATGATTACACAGAAGATTGAAGCTGCGGAGCGTAAGCCCAAAGAGGAGCGTGACGAGGAGCAGCTCGTGAAGGATGTTAAGCCCCTCATCGAAGAAGGTGGCAAGATCCTCACCGAGTTGAACGGTAGCGTCCGCGCTCTGGACCCTGATGGCCGTATCCAGCAGAATGCCAAGTCCAAGTCGCAGACTCGCGAGGCTTCTCCCGAAGAGCACCACCTTGCCGAGTGTTTGAAGGAGGTAGGTTTGACCCTTGAAATACTCTTGATACGTGGATATAGACTGACATGTTCGTAGTTGACTGGTACCATCACCGAGACTGTCGAGGGTGCCAAGCGCAAGATTGAGGATATGCCTCATGCCAAGAAGGAGCTTAACCCTATGTGGGGTCTTCTCACCGAGCCGCTCTTCCAGATTCTTGCAGCCGTCGGCCTGCTGTTGACCGGTGTCCTCAACCTCGTTGGCCGTCTACTTAACGGTCTCGGTCTCGGCAAGATTGTTGATGGTCTTTTGGGCACTTTGGGCCTGAACCGTCTGCTCGATGGGCTTGGCTTGGGCAGCTTGACCGCTGCGCTCGGCGGTAAGAAGAAATAAGCTGTTTTGACGATGATATGACACGATTCTCTTGTATCATGTTTCTGAGCGGATAATGTTGATGACGAGTTCGTTGTTCAAACGGAATCTTTATTTGACGCACGTCTTGTATTTGGGATACAAAATATTGGGATTTGGTGTGTATGAGTAGTATGATTGGATAGTTTTAGCCATTGATTTGAATGATGAATTTCGAAAATGCGCTGTCTCTCTACCCAACTGTATTTGTTGTGGTCATCACGGTTGTAACCTGTATTGTTTGATGTTTGCGACTTGGTAGGATTGATCGTCTATGTGCTTGTTCGTATGTCAAAAAGAGTAAAAGAGTAAGAGAGATGAAGAAAAAAAGACAAGAAACCTGACGAGGAATGTCGTCGAAGCAAAGTGGATTTCCTCCGTTTTCGTTCTTCTTCAGTAGGTAGAAACGATGGATGGAGATGGATGGATTGATGGATGAATGATGATTGGGGGCTGTCATACTCATGGGTACAGGTACATACATTGTAAGGTGAAGGCGAGAGAAGTGGAGGCGCGCCATCAACGAAAGAAGCTAGGGCGGGTGCGACCTTTCCGGCGAGTTCAGGCAAGAACCATAGTTCGGCTTTGATCGTAATCTGCTCTTTCCATCACATTCACACACACGCCCAGGGATGGGGGGCTGCTGCCAAATTTGTAAACTACTACTAAATGTCGGGCAAGTCGGGCAGGGGTGGACGGGGATTGGGCTGGTTCATCGTCGCTCCGCTTGCCGCTTTTCGAAAGCCATGTGGCTTCCCGCCCCATCATCCTTTCCCTTCGCGGTCATCCGTCAAGCCTGCGGCGGCCATCGTGAACCACTGTTGGGCCAAATGAAGTGAGGCAATACATAGCACTACTATTGTGCATCTCCAGCCCCAAACAAACAAACAAATAAACAAACTGCCAATGGTGGCTTGGTTGCATTTCATACTGTATTTCCCATCAATCCCGAGTGCCACTGCCGGCCCCACGGTTTAGAGTTTCCGCATTATTTATTCCCCGGACCATAATGGCCTGACTCGTCTACTATCCCTAGCTTTCTACTGCGATCAAGGCATATTCTTATCAACATAGATATCTGTAGTTTGGTCCTCGTCGTAGCTCCAAAGCCCACATGTTGAGGGGCTTCGTTGAATAACCATAAACACTCCAGGGTGCAAGGTAACACTGATACGTGGATCACCCGGCGCCTTATCTAGTACCTCGTACAGTGTACACAACACCAAAGCCAGGGGTGAGTACTCTGTTTCCTGGTGTACGTACTATTCGTTGTATATGTTGGACTTCTGATGTGAAGCGTCTAAGATTGATCTGAGATATCCCCACATCTCGTGTTGGGAGCCTCACACAGCTACAGTCATTTCCTAACCATGTAAGTTCGCTGGAGAAATTCTCAAAGGAAAGAACCGTGTTGCAAAGCAATAGCCGACATATTCTTGATACTGGTTACCAGGATTTTGTGACGATGACCTTCTTCACTGTTGTGTGTTCACTCTTATTACAGAATTGCATACCAATTGGTCTACTTCTTCTTCACTCTAATGATACACAGGAGCAAATCCAACGCGAACTGTCCTCGTTGACTTGCTGCTTAAATCTCCATTATTACAAAACTTTGACTCATGAATTCGAAGTCCCCAGTTGGCTTTCTGAGCCCATGGCCGGCGCAGCATGCCGGCCAGGCCCCTGTCATGTGACATCCCCGGCGACAGTGAGGCGGAAGGCGCCGAGAGCGGAGACACTGTTCGCCCGTGCCTTAACTTCGGCAGACGGATCTGCAACAATGAGATAAGATGAAGACTCGACCAATCGATAAGATAAGATAGAGAAAGCATCTCCCAATCGATAAAGCTCCCCCCTGGACACCTACGTCGATGCATCGATGCATCGATGCAATGCACCGACCTCAACAACACCCGGCAGTGACGTCAAACCACTCACCCGGAGCTCTCCAGGCGCACACCGCATGACGGCATCACCACCACAGACTGATGTCAACCGCTGCAATCAGCCAGAAAGCCCGCAAATCGCTCGCGCACCGCGCGCAGGTTACGCCGTACCAAACCCTTCTTTTTCCCACCCTCCCCTGCCACAGCAGCAGCTTGCATGCATGCATGCCTCTGCTCATGCCACCCAAGAAAAGCCAGCGGTCCTGCCCTCTCTCCCTCGTCTTTCCCTCGCCCGTTGACGCAACTGCCCCTCCGAGCTGAGACTCTGTGCCCCTCTTTCTCTCGAGTGAGCTACCCAGCTGGCCGTGCTTACTTTACCCCTCCATCTAGATAGGTGGCTCCCTATTTAACTTGGGTGTCTCTCTTGTCCCGTCTTCCGTTCATCCTTTGATCTACACAAGCCTCCAAGCAAAAAACAAAAACAAAAACAAATTCTACTTTCCCCTTACCCTACCAAAACCACGCAAATTCCAAACATGCCCGAGGGACGCCAATCTCCTTCCCCTGAGCGCCAGACCGGTGCCCAGCAGCAGGACCCCCCCGCCTCCGGTACGGGTACCGACGACGCTTCCAACAAGGACAACACCAACAAGGAGTCTCTCAAGGTTCGTATTCACATCATGCTACCTCACTCGTCTGGCGCGTCGTTTGGGAAGCGTCTAACATTTTTTTTATTAAAATAGAACCTCTCCTCGAACCCTAAGGGTCCCATGGATGACAGCCTGAAGGAGAAGTTTGCCAAGACGCAGTGAGCCCTCCGCTCCCATCTACGAACGGAAACCAGGCATGATACCAGGATGGCCTCGGGATCTTCGGGACCACGACATGAAGACATGACACGTTGTTTTTATAGCAAGGAAATCACAAACTGTGATGCTGTACCATAAAGCATTAGTAATGCCAAAAGAATTGCATTGATACCTCACTTGTTCACACGATAGTTGCTTGTCTGCCTTGTAAAACCAACCTGGCCTTTGCATTGTACCCTCGCAGGCTGTCAATAGTCCATGTTCCTCGGGCGTGCACCTGAAGCAGTGGTTTTTTATCATTATTGTCATTGCATTTTATTTCGCAACCATGAATACTACCTTGGTGAGGCAAAACGTCATCGAAAAGTGCCAGAGTGATCAAGTCACCCAGCTTCTCTTCTCTCATTGAAGCAGACGCTGCAAGCCATTTGAAACTAAATTGCACACATTTCATACCATTGCAAATAGTTACTCGGACAAAGCATCGATGCCATAAGTTTGCATTGAAAAGTCGTAAATACCTAGAGTGCTCGAGGAAGAAACCACTTGCGAAACAGTCATTATACTGTCGTGCCTAATAAACCCAGCCAACGCCTGCCTTCATTCAACCTTTTTGCGTCCCACAAGCATGGTCAATTTCTTTACGACGACTTCTCATCGATCGCAGCCGAGGGCTTAGACAGAGGAACAGCCGTCGTGGGATCGGGGTTGGTGGGAGACTGGGTGCCGATAGTCTCGCCAGTGGCAGGAGGAACAGACTTCTCCTTCTCCTTACCGAGGAATCGCTCGAGGCCCGAAGCCTTGAGGGCACTGCCGCCATGCTCTTCCTTCTTCAGGTCCGCGAGGCGGCGAGCCTCGGCGTGGATGTCCTGCACCTGTCTTGAGCCAGTCTCGTAGAACCCCACAATCTTCTTGCCAGTGGGGGAGCTAGTGGCCTTCTCAAAGTAGGAGCTCAGGCCGCCAAAGATGCCCTGGGCCTTGGCGGTGATGCCGTAGGACTGGTCAGTGGCCTTGGCGCGGTCAGTTGCGTGGTACTTCTGGTCGAGGTTCTGGAGGGTGCTAAAGAAGCGGGTGGAGACGCCGTGCTGGCTGTCGAGCTCAATGGCGCGCTGAAGAGCAGCATCGCCGACGACGTAGCCCTGAGCAAGATATTCGGCCAGGATGCGGGAGCGAGGCTTCTCCTCCTGGGTGATGTCATCCGAGTCGCGGTTTGTGTTCTCCTTGTGGTGGGGGGCGTCTTCGGAGGGGTCGCCACCGGCGCTGGTGACGGTGATGTGAGAGGTGCCGAGCTGGGTGTTATTCAGGAGGAGAGCCGTCTTGGCGGCGGTCTCCTTCTCGAAGGTGACGGCAGCATCCTTGGTCTCGCCGGAGGGGGTGACCTCGATGTTGGTGATCTTGCCGCTACGCAGCGTTAGCAGGTGGTCAAGAAATGAAGCGAAGGGATGTAGGAGTATCAGGCCATCGCAGGCTGCGACGTGCCGGAATGGCGGATAGACTTACCAGAAGCTGAAGAAGTCCTTAATCTCCTTGTCTTCGGTCGCGGAAGCGATGTTCTTGACGTGAACGGTGGTGTTGGACATGATGACGATTGGGCGAGTTGCGGTGTGGTGTGTTGTTGGGAGAAAGAAGGGTGCGTTGTAGGAGGGAGCTTTGTGAGGGGTAATGGGAGACTGGTGGATGGGGGTATCAAGGGAGCAAATGCAAGCTGGTCTCGAGTCGGTGTGTACGTGTGTGTGTGTGTGTGTGTGTGTGTGTGTGTGTGTGTTGGTGTGTGTGTGTTGGTGTGTTTGTGTTGGGAGAGAAGACAATAAAGAATGGGCGTTGTTTTCAGGATTGTGTGGATGATGGTTTTATGTAGTGAAATCTGTACGAGTCACTATGGGAATGTGGCAGGAAAGGCAAATGATCAGACGAAGGGTCATGAGGACGCGCTTTACGTTTTTGAGCCAAAGAAGAGAGCGGCAGAGGCCAGGGGCAGGGGCAGAGGCAAAAAAGAAGGGCGGCCTCCTCCCGGGCAGCTCACAGTCCCACCCGCCCCTCGCAACGCATTAGCATTAGACGAGGGGGAAGAGGAGACGGGCGGGCAGGGGAGGAGGGACAGACATGCGAAGGCGAGCACCTTCCTCCCCTTCTTCCCTTTCTCTTCGTGCCTCTTGCTTGCCCAGTGTACACAGGTGTGGGCATGTGCGCAGCGTGCTAGGCAGGAACGACAGGAGAGCAGAAGGACCAACCAGTAAGAGCTTCTTCTCCGGCTCTAGATCCGGGAGGGAGAGAGAGGCGAGAGAGGCGACTGTTAGACGTCATCGGCCGCGAAGATGAGGAGCTCGTGCCAGCCAGGACGGGTGGGGGTGGCTGAGTTGAAGCATGGACCACGGATAGCCCCACTAGCAGCGCCACACTCGAGCCAGGTACCTCTGCCGGTGAATCTGGCACAGACGCTACCTTCACATGCATCCTCCTCCATTAGCTACCCTAGCTGCTCACTATGATGTACGTAGCTAGTAGTTCAGTCTGCTACAGGTAGAAGGTCCTGGAACATGGGACGACGGCGGCAACACTGACATTTCCTCCTCTTCTTCTCTGTCGTCCCATGCGCCGCCCACGGCCCCGAAGCTCCCACAACCAGATGACGCTGCTCGTTGCGGATACGAGAACCGTCCTATTGACACACGAGTACGTGGATACCGAGGTACACATTCCTTCCACCATACACTGTACCTAACCTGACACTTGCAGACCTACTAGGCGCTCTGCTCTGTCAACAGCCTTCCTTGATTGCGACGCGACACCAGGGATGTGGCTTGTGGCACGCCTAATTAAGCATGACCATGGATTGAGAAAACACGCTCCCATTAAGACTCGCAAATACGGTATCAGGCGTGCCGGCTAATCAGACACCGGCTCACCCCATCTTCAGGTGGATTCGCTCGTCATATCAATGGCGTGACGCGCCCACCTCGCCCAGAATCACATCCGACGCTTTCTGACTGATGATGAAGGTCGCTACGACCGGGAACGGCCCCGGCGCGCGCGGGAACACACTCGCGTCCACCACCCTCAACCCCTCTACCCCTAGCACACGGAACTTGGAATCCAGCACCGCCATGCGGTCCCCTTTCGCCCCGATCTTGCAAGTGCCCGTCGGGTGATGTCCAAACGTCTGCTCTCGGATCCACTTCTTGTCCGACTCCGGATCCGCGTCGCCACACCCGCCGTCGCTCCTGACCTGCGCGCACGGCGGTTCCGCCGGCTCCAACGGACCCCACGGACCTTGGACATTGCTCATGCTCCGCCGGGCCCATGCCACTATCTCGGCCAATGCTCCGAGGTCCGTCGCCGCGCCCTCCTTATACAGATCAAAGTTGATCTCCGGCGGCTCCGTCGGGTCTGCAGACCGGAGCTTGACGTATCCGGCCGTGTTCTGTGGATGCATCTTCACCGTCGAGAGGCCCATCAGCGTAGGCGGTTCGTCGAGCTCTGGTTGTTCCACTGGGGGCCAGAATCCCCGAAACGCATTCGGCCAGCTGAAGATCAACACATCCCGTTCGCCATTTATCGAGAAGTTGGATTTGAGCAGGAGCGCGTTCGAGCTGTATCCGGGCCGCATGTACGGCCCCTTGCCTTGCCGCCACAGCTCTTCGCATGGGTCTCCAGGGGTGCCCTTTGCGCATCTCGGCTCGTTGGGGTTGGGGATGGCTGTGAGATTGAGCTGGGCGTACCCTACAATGGGGAATTCCTGATTGTCCTGGAGGTTCCGCCCGACACCCGGCAGGTCCGCTACGACGTCGATGCCGAGAGCCTCGAGATCGGTATTGTTTCCGATGCCACTAAGCTGCAGGATCTGGGGCGAGTTGAAGGCCCCGCCTGCTACAATGACTTCGCGAGAGGCGAACGCTCGTATGGTCTCGCCTGTGCCTGATGCGTTTCGACGGAGGTCCGCGCCGTACGTCGAATTGCCCACCAGGTATTCCACCCCGATGGCTCTGGGCCTCCCGATTCTTGTCTTATCGAACAAGACCTTCGTGGCCAGGGAGTTGGGCGACAATGTCAGTGGATACTTGGCCGAGCCATTCGCGTCCTTGATCGACAGAGTCTCCTTGATGCGAGTGAGGGAGGTGTACCGTTCCCATTTCTCGGTCGCATGGAGGGACAACCCCCAAAGCCCCTCTGTCGTGTCCCGGTCCTCGCCGAGGAAGTTTCCGTCGCTCCCCAGCATCTCAATGAGCTTGTCCGGGTCTTGTCCGATAGACAGGACTTGCGACTTGAGCACCTCCATCACACCCGGGTTGCTGAGGTACTGCGACCCGTTGCCGAGGTTGGTCTCAAAGTAGCCGTCGAATCCGTGCCCGGGAGTGTCCCTGTCGAGGTAATTGTTCCGCTCGATCGTCTCAAAGATGCGCCTCATGCTGTTATGGCTATCCCCGCGTTAGCATAGGCCTTCACCCAGCCGACCCGATGATTCTCCAGTGTCGTGTCCACTCACTTCCACGAAGCATCCCCTGTGACGTTCTGCACGAAATCCCAATCCCTGTTGCTAGGAAGCCACGTCGCCATCGCGTTCGTGAGCGACGATCCCCCGATCGTCGCGCCGCGGGGGTAATACACCCCCAGCAGCTCCGCGCCCTCCGGCGCCCTCGCCGCGTTGCCCACCCAGTACGAGCCGTTGGCGAACCTCCACGTCAGGTAGTTGTGCCGCCGCTCCGTCTCCTCGTCCGAGTGATGCTTCACGAAGAAGAACCAGCCATTCGAGGGCGTCATAACGTAGCCGCCGTTGGCGATGGTGGTGCGCATGTCCGAGCTCTGGTCGTCGCCCGCTTCGAGCAGGAGGGTCGAGTGGCCCGCGCGCGCGAGGTTGCAGGCCAGAGGCCCGCCGCCGGGGCCGGAGCCGACGACGATGTAGTCATAGGTGCGGTTCGACGGTGCTGGATGGGCGAGGGTCGTGAGTGGGAGGAGAAGGAGTGCTGCCAGGGCTGTGATGGCCCGGAGTACGGCCATGGTGTGGATGCGACTGTTCGAGCAGCCTGGACCAAATGCTTGGGCGTAGTTCGTCTTCGCCCCCCTCGCTGGCCAGTCTTCACTGGGTCTTTTAAATACTCACTCGTACATCGCAACGCTCTGCATGTCCTGCTTATGGCCAACGTCGTTTACAACATTTTCCCTCTCTCTTGCTTCGCTTGGCTCGTCTGACTGCATACTTTCTGACTGCATACTTCCAAAAACCACAATCTGTGTAACGGTCTGATAAGCTTACCGCATGATGCAACGATCTGAGAGGGCGGAGTGGGTTCGTCCGAAGCTTGAAGAGATCCCCTGCCGTCATGATGCAACCTTACATGACAGGTCTGGAGGCACGATGCTCTCTTACCCTGGCCGGCATACCTTCGCAACATGAGACGATTGGGGCGGGGCAATGGCCACGCTAAATTGGCAACATGGATCAAATCACCATCCTTCCAGAGATCAAAGCCTGAGCCACCAGCATAACCGCGGCTTATTAGGTTCAATTCTACCGAAAAACCTGACAGCATCGAACCCCCAGGGCCTATGCCAGAACCGGCTTGTTGTTGTTGCTGCTGCTGCTGCTGCTGATTTTCCATCTGACCTTGGATGCTGTGACCCGGCAGGACCTGCACATTGACGGAGCCAGGCGACATACCGGTCCCCATGTTGTTTGCCCCGCCGCCGGTACCCACAGAAGGCACGGCCATGTTCAAGCCGCCCATCCCCGTGTTGCTCATGCCGCCATAGCCCGGCTGCCAACCTTGGTTCGTGGGGAAAGCGCCCTGGCTCTGCATGTTGTTTCCGTACGTCACGCCTCCTCCCGGCGGGCCGTGGCACGCGCCGGTCATCCCGTACCCCTGCTGCTGCTGCTGCTGACCCTGCCCGAAGCCCGCCCCCTGGTGGCCGCCGAAGACGAACTGCTGCCGGTTGAAGTTGTCGAAGCGGTACTCCCGCACGTGCGCCCGCTCGTAGTCGGCACGCCCATGCCTCACCTCGTACAGGTACGCGTTGGACTCGTTGGACACCTGCGCGACCTCTTCAAAGTGCTCGCCCCGCACGACGATCGGCCCAGGCACCCGGTTCTCCCGCTTGTGCCACTCGGCGAGCGCCACCGCCGTCTGGAAGGTGTTGCGGATCTGCCGCCCGTTCCAGACCGGCCGGCAGTCGTCCCGCCTCGTCTGCATGTCCCACCGCGTCGCAGCCAGCGTCGCGATCCCGTTGCGGCCGAACCGCACGTGCTGGGACTCGTTCCCCGGGGCGGCCTGCTCGGAGAGCGCCTCCGTGCGGTCCATCTGCATCTCCCAGATCCTCCTCGTCTGCTCTTGGGCGAGGGGCGTGTAGTACAAGGCCATCGACATGCGCGACTTGAAGGCTTCGCCGAACGAGCCGACCTTGCTCGTCGCGAGGAACAGGATGCCCTCCGAGTATTCTATCACTCGGAGGAAGACTGGCCGCATTAGCACACTGTTCATATGATATCGTTGACACGCCTTCTGCACAACTACCAGACCGGATTGACTTGCCAGATACCAAGGCGTTCCGCTTAATGTTGTCTTGGCTTCTCTCGGCAAGGAACACGTCTGCCTCGTCCAAGAGAAGAACGCAATCCCAGGCCTGTGCCATTTGGAATGACGACTGCAAGTTGTTTTCAACTTCAGGGGTCATGCCCAGTTCACCTATACCTGTGGATCAGCTAACCATCCCAATGTCCACGTGATATTGTAAGCGCTCACAGCAGGTAATGGGCTGTAGCGGCTTGTTGTGATACTGAGCTACCGTTTCTGGCAATCATTGTGAGCGAAAGCATGTATCGGTGCCAATGCGAAGGAGCACTCACCGGCCGTGAATGTCTTCCTCTACTCCTGGAACTCCATGCAACATGATGATAAGTCCCATGCCTGGTGCGCCATATTGGCATTTCTATCAGGGCCGGGGCTAGATTTGACGAGCCCTTGTCTTGAATGATGCCAAACTGTCGCCGCTCCGACTTCTTCTTGCGGAAATGAGTGGTCATCAGAGACTTGATGATTGTCCTGTGCCCGTTGTCCATTTGAAGATTATCCCAGGCTTGATGTTCTTCTTTCATCCGTGTCAAGCTATTAGTCTGGTTGTTCAAAAACCCAGTTCCAAATGGAATACAAGCTAGGTTATCTCAAATGTAACAACGGCCCGAACAGAAGTCTCACTTACCCCATTTACGAGTACGGAGGATGAATGCAAATACCCTGTTCGTCAAAAGTAAACTATCGTTTCCAGATGACAGATCCTTGGCGTGCAGCTCGATAGGCTGCGTTTGGTCAGTGTAGTTGAGGACTTTTTCTGCTGATCTCACGTCCCAATTACTGTCGTCATCAGACCCAGGTCCCAAGCTCATATCTCTCTCTCCATCGTCCTCACAAAATCTTTCAAGACGCTAGTAAGCGTATTTTTAAAGCATACTAGGCGCAATGACCTCTCGAGGTTCCACGTCGACTGCCAGTTCGTGTGGGAAGCCGAGAGAGCTCTGGCGTCGGACGCGATCGAGCAAGATTCCTCCAAGACAAAACGGAGGCACAATCCTTTCCAAGCAGCAGGTCGATCTTTCCAGCAGAATGCTTCGAATCTCGAGATGCTGGTGGCATTTCTTCCAAACGGGAATTTCACAGGCATTCTCTGCGGGGCGTTGACCTTCGTCTTTTGCGTGTGTGAAATCTCAGCGGCATCACCCGCAGACGCTTTTAGATAAATACCGCCCCAGGCCGCAAAACGACTGGAAGAGGTTCGAAACAAGACCATGAACTGTCTTGAAAGCCTGCCAGATATTGTGGGGGAGACGGAAGAGTATGTTCAGATATATGACGAGGACCCTCGAGTTTGGAGTGCGGCAGAGGATCTGTATCTAGGAATCCTCGACGGCTTGGAAGGCATGCTGCAGTGGATCGACAAGTCAGCTTTCGGTGAGAACCCCCCATAAAAGCAGAAACGGATTCGGGTTTGACTTCTGGAGAACAAAAGAACGAGCCCTTAATGCACTTCTGCGGCCTGCCTCCTATGGCAAGAGTTTGGAAGAAGAAATCGCCAAAGGGAATATAGAAGCCAATGTCTCTAAATTTCGTAACATAGTTATAATAGGTCTGTATAAACATATTAACAAGTTATTAAAGGTATTAAAGGAGTAACTTAATAGCTAGGTAAAGTAGGCTATTAGAGGCAAGGTTTACACTAAGTAGAGAGGTCTATAAATAGTATAGTTAAGAGTTAATTATAATAATT
>MU846388.1:0-31275 GCA_030867225.1 Colletotrichum caudatum
AGAGGTGGTGAAATAAGTGGTAATAGTGGTGGTGATGGTGGTGGTGGTGATGCGTAGGATGTGGGGATGCGCAGTAAGCAGGGTGGGGGAGTTATAGAGTCTTATAACCTAGTAATACTAGTATAAGGTCTAGGTAAGAAATAGGGACAGGTTCTAACAGGAGGAGAGATGGTATGCGTATAAGCAGTCAAAGCGACTGCTTAACTTGGTCTGTTTCTACTTCTTTGTTGTTCTTCTTGTTATTGTTTTCGGTCTGGCAGTACCTATAGGAACCACGAGATAAGCCTCGTGTTGGCTTAATCCAGAAGAAGCCAACACAAGCAGGCGGCGTCAGCAGCCTTCGACCGGGCCCCGAGCACAAGGCGCTGGTCTTCACGGTGCGCAACTAGATCATCGAGCTAGGCGACGAGCTGACCATCTCGTACGGCAAAGATCCCTCAGTTTTGTACCATAAGTACGGATTCTGCTGCGAGTGTGGCTATTGCAGAGGCCTCGACCCGGCGACATCTAAGTGGTACTAACGTTGTCGTCCAGCGTCACAGGCTGGATAGGGCCAGTTAAATAAATGGCACCAAACAATACCAAGTAGCCAACAAGACACAAAACTAGCCGTTCCCCCTCAATATCTCTTCTTTTGTCTTTGTCGGATCCTGTTCTTTCGCATCAGAAGCCAAGCTCTAGCCATCGCCTGTAGCCCATCTCGGCTGCATTCATAAGCCACCATTCACAGTCGCTATCACTATCGAACGGACCGCCAGGTGAGAGGAGTCCCCCCCTTTTCCCCATCCACCCATCCTATCTGAGGCTGATTGTCCTTCTGCTCGATTTACAGCGTCAACGTCTATAATAAAACGCCCTTATGTCAGCCTCAGCTTTACCACTATACGTCTATCAATATAGGCCTATGGCCCTAACAGTCCGATCTAGTTCCTTAACCGTTTATCTTCCTTAGAATACTAATACCGAATAGCTATATCAGACTTCCTGTACTGCTAGGTACCTCTTAAGCGAATACTAGATCTAGTCCTTTTAGAGGGAACAAGGTATCTTCCTTTTGTTAATACTGTATTTACCCACTGTCTATGCAGTAGTACATAATAAAGGAACAAGGCGAGAAGATACACAGGACAGCAAACGTTATGAGAGATACGTCCTCCTATATAGAGATAGAAACACTTGTAACTGTTCTGATAGGTATAAGGTCTGCGCTCAAAGAGCTCGTAAGGCTAAGTGTAGAAAAGGAGCGCAAGGATACAGAGAGACACAATTAGGTATGCACAATACTTCTAAGCCTAGTCAAATTAAACGACTATAGTGCACAAGGAAGAGAGCCATCTTACCTAGGAGAGCACTAGGCGCGGCCAGACGACAAATATCAGTATTTCTACAGAGACACAAGAATATCCAGCGGAAACCAGCTTGTAGGGACGTGTGTGATTCAGCTCTTGTCGCAGTGGTCATGCGATATAAGGCGTTAGTTGCTGCTCTGTGACTAACGGCGTCGTTTTTCGCACGACAGCTCTGTAGTGTCCTAGACAAGTACAATCAAGGTTCCAGTACCTCAGAGGTTGACACTATATCCATAGGGGTTAAGGAATAGGCTAGTGCATGTAAGCTAGTATTAGACTATAACTCTAAGAGGACGTCAGTTCAGGGTATAGTCATACCTCCCAAGCACTCAACACACGAGCTTTTGACTGCAGCAAGCATTACATGCTCTAGTGTACCTAACTGAACCGTCATATGCGAAGTGAATCATACATATGAGCTGTCTCGCCGGAGTCCTATAATAGCTGGCTGCATGATTGCAGTAGTTGAGAGAATTCCTGCATGTCCCGGCATCATAATATTGGAGCGCCAGGCGAAGCTCTCAAGATTGAAGCTGTTGATGAGGCCACGCTTAATATATGCCAAGGCTTGAGACCGGTTCTACAGTCTGTAGATTAGAGCGGTTTTAAACTAAAGCATAATACAAAGAAGAGATATATGTTAATAGTACTCACAAATAGAACTGAGCCAGTGTACGCACTACATAGGGTAGATTCGTCGTCTACAAAAGCATTATTATAGACCTAATGGCAAGCACAAGCTTACTAGACATGCCTGCAGGCTGGGGAGTTGTATGCTAAAGCTCTTGCTACAGACTGAGGGTCTGCTCCTACTATCTCTATAGGGATGCCGGCTGTGCTCATCATCTGCTCGGCCACGGGATTACCAGCGGCCGGCTCGCCCCGTCTTTCTACCTAGCCAAACGAACCTTCTCCGCCCTCCTCTTCAACGTAGCCTAAGACAAGCCTCACGAAAGAATGGAGCTCCTCACTCACTATGTATGACGACGGAGACATAGAGCCGGGAGGGGTGCTTCATCTGCGAAGCCTCCCATGACGACAGATGATGCATGAACAACACTAGCGGGTGCGCGGCTGCTCAACGGTTTAGGAATAACCGGGCTCGACTTTGCTGGAGTAGAGGAGCTTTGCTCACCCTCGTCGTCAGCAAATCCCTCCATCGAGACTGACACGCTCTTTTCATGCGTGCCAAACGACACCTGTCACGCAGTGTCTGTGGTTACAGGCCGGCGCTTAAATTCGGGATGCGTGCCCTTAGTACTATACGCAGCGGGCTGAGCAGCTCTATATGGACCCTTTGAGTTAGATATAGTGAGGTCGACATTGAGCTTGACTATCTCAAGTGAGAGTACTCCCAGGCTCGCTTCTGTGCTTTTTCATTTCATAGGTACCTAATCCTACAAAGTATAGAGAAATAGGGGTGGTAGGCCACAGACCTGTAAGTAAGGCGTCGCCATGCAAGTCGTGTCTTGGACGAATACATAGAATGGCTTCTCCATATACACTGCAACGCGGATCCGCCGCCGCACCCGCTCTCCGTCTAGCATCGTCGTCCTCTCAGCAGCGCCAACTCTCCCCTCCCGATTAAGATGACCTGCCCTTGGACTCTGCGAATCTCTTGAGAGGCTTGCGCTTGAATCAGACAGTGACGCCGGAAACACGGACGTTTGTGCTTTTTGGCGGCTTGGATCTCTTTCTGGGCTGAGAAGCTGATGATGGAACGACGAGAGACAAATCTTTCAAGAGACCAGAAGACGATAAAGAAACACGGATGCTGGAACATGAGTCCGGAATCAATCGCTGCCTATCAGCAGACCGACCTACAGACAGAGCCCTGCGCTCTCAAGTGCTGGCTGTCTCTAGACATACCGCTCGCCTCGCTTCCTCTCCATCCAGCTACATTCTCCAAAACTTTAGCTACTTCGTACGTCTTTTTTTCATAAACAAGACCTCACCAACACTCTCTTCACCACCACCGACCGAGACAGATGAACCAGCTTGTCGACAACGATTCGTCACCTCTGGGCCCCCTTCTGAACCAACATGCAGTCCGATGGGGGTCGCTAGGGGTCTGCCGCCTACACATAACACATCTTTCCTCTCTACCTAGTATCACCTTTGCTGGCTCTGTCTCAGATATGGCCATGGCCATACAGACGCTCCGCTCCTCCTGCATGAACCTGCGTCCACGCACGTAGTCTCCCGTGCCGGCTCCACATCTCACGAACCTCTTCCCATGTAGAAAGACCAGGCAGCACACAAACGAGTAGACCGCCTGGTTGGCAAGTCCTCTGGGACTTCAATCCCCCCCCCCCTCTCTCTCTCTCTCTTTCTCGCCTCTCTTTGTCTCCCACCCACCTACTTATCCTTCCTCTCAGCCCAATGACGGTCGGCTTCTGCATTACAAATCTACCACAACTCCGTCACATCGACACAACAACGCCTGAGAAACGCTACTCTCGTCACAAGCGGCACTCTCTTCTCTCGCACTCATCTTCAAGAAGCTACAGAGGTCAAAAGCACCTTGACACCACCATCACGAGATACTGTTCTCCTCTGCTCCGTTTCTGTCCCCCGCCAGTATGTGTCAAGGCGACACCGCTACAGTAAAATCTCCCCTGTTTGTGCATCTCGTCTGCTTTTCGTTTCAACTGACATAAGGCATCCTACAGATTGTTAATTAATAGTATTTGTCTAGCCTATCTCTAAGTTGGCAACATGGTCCAGATCCAATGGTGCCCTGAGGTAATCCGATCGATGTATGCGCTTTTGGCTACCCACTAGCTTGATAGCCACTCCTGTCGTTATCTCAAATTTGATAGTTTGCTCATAACAATTAACTATGTCTATAACAATAACTAGTACCTAGCTCTTGTGTACCCCTGTGTCTAACGTAAGCTGTCTAACCTTGTTCAAGAGTTAACCAATAATAACACCCTCTAGTAAGGTCTAACGTAGTCTGTCATCTGGCCCCTGTGGACGCATGCGTGGACCCTACCATCGTGGGCTAGATACATCCCGCCGCTGCCATCATACATGTCTACCTCTTGGGAATAGAAGGCTAAAAGTCAGGCTTTCCTAAGGCGCTAACAACAGCTTGGGGTTATAGTGCTGATGTGGTGTCTCTAATGCTAACAGAGGCTTCGTCTTGGGCTCCCTACTGCCACCAAACTTCTTCCTCTATGCAGGCTTTTGCGCCGACGTTTTGCGTTCCCCCTACACCTCTATAACCTAGTCGCACTAACAGTATTTACATTAGATTACACAAAAGAACCCCCCCGGCTGGGATAGGCTGTCAAGCATTATGTCTATATCTACCTATAACCTAACGCTTCAAATTGGGTCTTCTAAGCAGAAATCTCTCTCCTTAAGCAGAGTGTTGGCATTTACCTCTAACTTAATGCCTCAACTCTCATCTTCTAAGTCTTACAAACAGCATCTTCCCCACCCAAACGACGTTTTCATAAGATCTTTCTTTAAGCCAACACTATACCACCTACCTTCTAAGTCTTTGAGGTAACATCCTCCCTCTTTGAGCTGTGTGTCGACGTCTATCTTTGAGATAAGGCTACGCTACCTGTCTTTTAGGCGCGGTATTGCTGTCTCACGCTTTAACCCTCAGCCGGACCCCGAGCCTATCGATGGGGAGTCGTCAATTCATCCGTCAGAATCCGCAAGCGTCGCTCATTTCTCTCGGCTACACCAAGCACCTAACCCAGACGCTTCTAGTGCAGTGCGTCGATGATTGGTGAATAGGCCCCTTCCTATTCCCGAGAGACCACCGTTACCGCCGCCACTAAAGATTAATAAACAGGTTAGTTTACAGGCTTCACAAAGGATCAACGCCATAAATCAAATCATGGACGTATTAGAATATATATAAACCATACCAAGTCCTTCTCTATAAAGAAGGCCTTCCTTCTATTACCATATAGGCTACATTTGACCGGAGAGTAGAAGCCCCCCGCTCCACCATGCAGGCACCCCCGTCTTCTAGACCTCGCACTTTTCTCGCCAAGTAAGGCCTATCTCTATCTATCTCTACCTCTGCCTGGTCCCTTATCCACCTTCCTCATCACGCCTACCACCGCTTCTACTGCAAAACAGCCTCTTCTCACACAAAAACATCTACTCTATATCAACCATTATGCTTAACAACGTTGATTAGGATACCAGACCATAAAGCTGGCTCAAACACCTGGCGCAACTCAAGGCTACTGACTCAGACGGACACCAAACACCCGTGGAAAAGCTTAACCCGGACGATCTCGATGTTGTGAAATGGGCCGTGTCTGTTCAGCAAACAGATGACCAGCAAGAAATGACAATACTAGAAGCGTCTTCTTCTCAGACATAGCTAGAGAGCCCCAATAGAGGGAACCCAGGGGGTTCATTTCGTCATAAAACCACACCAACGCCAAGAAACACCAGGCCAAGCTCCGTAAGCAGCAGGAGAAGTTGATGGAGGAGCAAGAGAGTAGTAGCGACTTTGTTCCATTAATCAATCGCCTCTTATGTGCTTACGACGCTAACAGTCCCCGTTTGACGCTTCTAGGACGAAATCCTGACTCCTCCGTCCTCCAAAACTACCCCGTTCACGCACTGTCTGTCGACGCAGCTACTGAACTCGCGACAAATCCAACTTTGCTTTCGCCTGTGCGTCCCATCCAGGCCATCCGACATACCCTCCAGCCATCGTCACCAAGAAGATTAATACTAAGCCAAGTCTACTAGTTAGGCCGCGCAACCGTACCAGCAACACCTCTGAATATGACGAAGGGGCTGATGGCCGCGAACGACGTGAGCTGAGGCGAACGGAGCTTGATAACAATCGACGCGACCCCCTCCTCAACAGACCCCAAAGATCAGCCGTCCGAGACTTGGCCGCGGACATCCAGGCCATCAAAGACATTGACCACCGCCGGTACTACCCTGCCCCAGGCGAGGGGGTGGAGGGGGAGGCAACAAAATAGGGGCCATAATAGATCATCTTGACCGTCTCCAGATAGCTCAACAAACAAACGGGGGAAAAGTAAAGGGAGATGTTTCTTACTCATGGTGTCCTGTGAGTATAATAGATGCTACGAAAATCGATCAACAGTCTCGTGCACATCTCTCAAAGCCAAGCAGCTCCCATTTCATGCTACAAGACACCAGGTAACTGGTTTACCTCCTCTAGCCGAGGCCACCCACTTGCATCAGACGCTCAAGCGTATCGCTCTGTGCCAACACTCTGCCACTTGTGATGGCCTTGGGTATTACCGTCGCTAGCTTTGCTTTGTGATCTTACAAGGCCAGCGAATCGCTTTCGACCCTCTCGGCAAGCGGGGCCGGGACCGGGGCCGCTGATCCTCCTCCTTCTCCTCCTCCTCCTCCTTCTCCTCCTCCTCCATCACCACCGCCGCCGCCGCCACGGCTGCGCTAACGCTGCATCTCGCTTACGCGCTTCTGGTAGGCTAGCAACCTGACTTCTGCCGAGTCCCAAGCTGCCTAGGCTGTAACGGCCTCGTGTGTCTTGTTACAAGTTGAGGTAATCTAGCTGGTTTAGTAAATCAATGTCAGCCAAGGACAGAGGCTCCGTTTCCATAGTCGCCTTGTACTTAACAAAGTCCTTAACCTTGCGCTCCTTGGCCTGTCTCACGCAGCCTGACTTCCACCATGTGTATGCTGCAACCGGGTCGTTGGTCTATTCGCCACTTGGCGCCGCCTTGGCCCCCGCGGTGGGATTTACCCCCTTATTCCCGTTATTCTTCTTAAGCTCCCTTCCGATGTGTCCAATCAGCTCCTTAAAGCCTGGGCGGAATCGTCGGAGCTCTAGGTACGGCCGGAGGTCGCAAAGGTGCCAGAGCGAGTCCTGCACCCTGGTGCCGCCAGCGGATGCGGGCGACGATGGATCCAACGTGAATTCGACCAGCGTGCAGACTATAATGCCTTTACATCGTTGACAGAAGCTGATCTTCTGCCCGTTTCGGTTATAGGATGAGATGGACTTATGGCAGAGAAACTTGGGCAGTAAGTGTCAGCGATAAATTGCAAACTAGGTTAGCAAGATCACTAATTCTGGCCGTTGGTTGCCTCGAGCGTCGGTCGTCTTCTGTACAGCGGCAATGATGATACTCGGAGGCCCCAACAGGCTTGATCAGGACCAGAGCGAATGAACTGCCAAGACTCCTTGAGCATTTGGACGCGTCTGCGTGGGCTCGCCTTGAAGATGCTCGCCTTCAACGGCAGCCCTGGAAAGTCCGCGGATGCCTCAAGCACGGTGATTAACCTGACCAGCGACAACCATGCAATTCTGGCAGTATTGGGGCGATTTATTCGGGCTATCTCATGAGATGATAACTTTCGTCCATGACAGGCATTGCGTGGTACACGGACTAGCTTGTCGCTGGCTCCGATTAATAGCCATCTTAAACCGGATGGAACTGTCTTAGGCGAACCTCCCTTGGTGGTGGTGTTTGAATCCGAGGCCAGGAGACCGGAGAGAAAAAGCGGTGGATGCAGTAGAATGACAAGGAACGAGACGGAGAGGAGATACGAGCTGAGGAGCCGTCGTCATATATCACACTATCATGTTGGCTGCGTATTTTTGCTAAAATGTCGCAAGCCCAACGATGCCGTGGGCTGTTTAGGTCCGCCATGGGATCCGCAATGCATACGAGAGAATCGTGTGCAAGCTAAACAGGGGTGGAAAATGCCCATCAATGATTCTCATAACCGATGCTATACAAGGTCAGTTTCGGAGCGAGCCAAGGAAAGTCTCTTCTGGATGGCGCCTTGAGCGCAACGTGTTACGCATCGCAGGATGGTGAAAACAGCCTTGGAAGTAACCCTTTAGGCTTGTTGAAGATCAAAGGGGCGAATGGTCTGCTATATGTAAAGATGGGGACATGGATGATAGTAGTTAATAGCTGCCAAGTTAATAAGTACGTACGTATGATACAGGCTGTGACCTGAAATGCCTGATGATCAGCTAATGCATATATATGAGCATCATTAGGTCTGGGGCAACTGGGCTGCATGCTAACGTCTGTCTAGAAGCCTGCTTCCATGCAAATTGCAGGATAGGTTCTGCGTATCAGGTGTTTATGTATCGTGATATTGATGTGCTTGGTGAACTGCCACCTCTCGGCCTCATGTGTTGACTGGTTACAAGAGTGTTTGTATGTCATGCGCGAGCTGGTCCACCTTGAACTCCATTTGGGCTTATGGGCCGGTTTGTCAACGCTGACGCAGTGATTGCGGATCAGAAAAGTCGTTGAAAAGAAGGTCAAGGCTCGCTAAACAGATATCGTATCAAAGTAGGCAACAGCATGCCTAAAGACAGTCAATCAGTTAGTAGAGGTAACACAGGTACAGCATCGATCATGGTGTTGATATACGTACGATACGCGGTGTGGACAGTGTAACAGCACCCTTGAAGTCTGTTCTTCTAGACCACTTGTGGAAGCGCTAGCTAGTGTGGCACACAGCATTAATGCGAACCTTTATTTGGCGAGAAAGCGCCGGTACTGGTGGGATATGCTTGCCAGCAAGTTCCCACGAGGTGCACAGGGGGAGGGAGGGGAGGAAGAAAAGGGAAGCCCAGTCACAGAAAAGTAAGAGGCACAGTGGTAGAAGCAGACACGCTCTATAACGCAACGTACTCTTTCGTGATGCACTGCAGCCGATCACACTGGTCCAGCCACTGGGCTGTCGAGATGTAGCGTTGGACGGATCATGTGCTTGCTTGTTGCTGCCGCACGTCAATCTTGACCATTCTGACATGTCCCGAGTTCCGAGTCGCGGCACTCGACATGGTCGGCGTTGGACTCGACTTCTCGCCTGCTTGTTTCCATGTGGTCGTCGTGCTTCGCTGATCAAGTTGAGCTTTGACGGTGCTTCGTCTAGATGCGATTCTGCTGAAGAGACAGTTCGGAGGCTGACTGGATAAAGGCGTTGAGACGGCGGTGAATGGGATCTGGAAGGATAGAGCTCATCCTCGGTAAGGTGTCAAAAAGCACATGGTCTTGTGTCGGCTTTGAGAAGGAAAAGACGAGAGGAGGTTGACAGAGGAGAAGGTATTTAAATACCTGAGGCAGAGCACGGCAAAGTAGGTAGGTACCTAAGGAACCCATCTTTGTAGGACCCATCAGCGGTAACTGTGACGCCATCCAGTTACCTTCGCTGTTCCCTGCGCTGGAGACCGACATCACTATTGTCTTCAATCCACCCAAGACTTGATCGACTGACTCTTTTCCCCCACACAACATGCTAATTACATCTCATGCGTCGACGCCGAGACGGCATCAGCCTCGACCACATCACGACGACTGTCCAGAGTTTCTTTCCATTCTTCTTTCCTCATAGCCAGCCGCCAGCCACACACATGGCTGACAAGCCGACAACTTCTTGGCTCAACCCCGCGCTCGTTCTTGTTGTCTCCTGACCAGCTCGTCCTATACTCGGACAAATGCCGCAGAAGGTCGAGGAAATACTCTCAGCTACCTACTCAAGGATAGGAGTTTATCGTTGAACCAAGGGCAAAGTCTCTTGTAACGAACGGGCCACGATATTGCGCTAGTAACCCGTTGAGTGTTGGTGGTACCGGCGTGCTCGGCTCTGAAGCGTGTGCAAAAAGAACGTGGCTTTGTCGTCGAGCTGCCACCTCACAGCGGACGCGTCATGGGCGGTACGGGATTGGCTAACAACAACAACGGTATGATGGACCTGCGCGACACCTGCACCATGTTGGGCAATCTGCATCGGTTTAGCGAGTGCATGTCTGTGCCTGGGGCGGACTTTTCATGAGGACCTGGGCCTGCGTGCATGCGTCTACGTTGATGAGCTCTTGGGCATGCGCGTCGGCATCGGTACGGGGTTCCTACTGCCGCACCTCTTGGGGTCGGCAACATGCGCTGCGTACCAGGATGGATGACTTATCTGACGCGTTTGCCCCCTTCGTCTATGGCGGCTGGGACGGTGTCGACGGGTCACCTACTAATAGTACATTCTCTGCTGAGTACATGGCGTGGGGGAGGGCCCCACCGGTATTGCGACCTGACCTATGCCGGCCAGTATCACTTGACAAGTTTTCGCGTTCGGCGGACGGGATGATGCATCAAGGTTCGTGTCAAGGATGAGGGTGCTACGTAATGTCGTCAGAGGGCTAGATGTTTAAAAGCTTAGACAGGTTAGCGCTAGACACAATTGGTGGTTCTGTTAATAGAAAGGGGAATGGCTACGCACGATAGAAGGGAGGCAGACACCTGACATGGTAGGAATTGGCTGGACAGGCCATGGCTTTCTTGGGGGAAGGGAAAAAAAACCTGCGATGGTGTTGATGATGACCAAGGTGAACGAACGGACGGGAGACATGGCGGGCAGGACCGACGACAAGTGACCACGGCGACGGGTCCTGTGGCTACCTGCCACCTCTGCCAAGTGTCCTTCCTGCAAGGATCGTGGCTGGCTGGCTACCTAGGTACCTAGCTAGGTAGGTACCTAGGTGGGGAGGAGGTACTTGCCGCTAGCTCATGTAAACGGCGTTTACAGTCCTGGTAAACGGCGTTTACAGCCCTAGTAAACGGCGTTTATAGGCCTTAAGGTCTTACACGGTGGGGCCGTAATGCAGGTTTAGCATTTACGTGCCCCACTATTCGTTTTCCCTCAGCAATAGGCAGGAGTTCCACGTGGCAACCTACTGTTGGGAGCACACTAGTCTCCTCCCCCCCCTCCCCCCCTTGCGCTGGTCTGGTCTGGCGTGGTGGCGTGTGTGGCGTGTGCTGAGTGACGGGCGCTGCACCAAGGACTGCCTAGCAAAGAGAAAGCTGCCTACCTAGGTAAAGAAACTCCCGCATCCTCACGGCGACAGGCGAGGGCGCCGACACTGAGGAGAAGCGCGCGTGGGAGGCGTCGGCTGAAGAGGAGGAGGGATTGCCGGTTGCGAGTTTGCCTCGGTGAGTGACATGGATATCAAGATGGAAGAGCTGCTGTGCACGGGCGTACGGGCGTGCTGGGGACCGACAGACGATGGAGCCTGTCCAAGGTATGATGGGTATAGGCTGCGTAAGAGAGAGAAAAGAGAGCATGAGCTGAACTGAATAGCAGCGGAAGATTTAATGTTATGAGCTCCACGCGAGTGGGAACATGGCTTGTCAGGGTTGTTGGACTGAATCTTGAGGGAGGAGTGATAAGCTCCCGAGCGACGGCAATAGAGTTGGCTAAGCGACAGCTCGGCGGCGTAGAAGCAGTGGGCAATGGATTCATTGACTGAGATGGACGGAGGGAAGACGTTAGCAGTGGGATCGGTTGGATTGTTGGCAAACCGAATGAGAGAGCGCCGGGCATTGGAAGCAGAGCAGAAAAAAGAAGGTGAGGTTGTCGGTAGGACAGCAGAGTCAGGGCCGTCGGTCCCTTTTTGTTTTCGAGTTTGTAATATAGAGTCGCTCGGGGATCATGGCGATGTCGACATGGACGACGACGATGAAGGCTGGAGGAAGAGAACCGAGATCGGATGCTAAAGAGGGGGTCGGGGCGGCGCGCGCACGTCACGTCTTGGACGGGTTTGATGTCGGATGAGTCGATAGGTTGGTCTGTTGGTTTGTTAGGCCTCCAGCGTAGCTAGGCAGAGCGACAATACTAGGCCTACCGCAGGCGCTGGCGGTATGGTGCAGACAGGCGTTTCCATGCACCACGGCTTATGTCGTGTCGTGGACATGACGAAGAAGGCGGACGACAGCGGGCACAAGTAATATCTACACATAGAGCGAAAGCGATATAGCGAGGTGAGGGAGGGGCAGTCGGGTCAAGCGGCAAAGGGAGTTAGTTGGTTTTCTGCAAGCTTGCAATCTGAGGTCAGTTACTGGATGAGGACGAGGGGGAAAAGATGACGATGAAGGAAAAGAAAGGAAGAAGAGAAAGAAGACGGAAAGCAACAGAACCAGGAGACAAGAGGCAGAAGAATGGGTTTCTCCTTATTGACCTGCTGTTGATCCACGATGGTCGGCGGGAAGCTGCATGGAAGTGAGGAAGAGAAGGATAAAGTGCCGTTAGGATCGAGATTGATGCGCCGTTTATTCTCGTTGGTGTTTGATCAAGGGCAGTAGGTAGTGAATGCTTTGCGGCATGCAACGGATTCAAGCAAGATACCGCCATAAATGAGTTGTATCGGCGATGGAGTTGCTGGCGGCAACTAACTGGAGGGCCTGAAAGGCTGGCAGGGCTGGCTGGGTGGTAGGTATGTAGGGGTCACCTAGGTATGTACCTCGGGTGTGTTGTTGTGGCGGAGCCCGGAGTGGGGCCGGGGCTTTCACACAGTGTGGCAATAGCTTCCCCCTGTGCGCCTTGAGCCGTTTTGAGGTACGTACGCAGTACGGATACAGTACAGTACTTGGTACCCAGTCAGCAATCTTTCCCCACCACAAGGCGCCGCCAAGCTGGGCCAGCTTTGGCCGCGGTTTGCAGGCGTGGGGAACAGGTGAGGTGGTGGAGGGGAGTGGCAAACACAAGTTGTCAAGTCAACTAGAGGAGCATAATGGTAAACGGTATCACTAGGTATAAAGCCATCGCAAGGATAATGTGCTAGGAGAAGCAAAGCAATGTACAAAGAATAGTCACAGTGCGTCGGGGCTCATGACAATGACATACATGACTTTGGCCGAGGGGGAGGAAGGCTGAAATGAACCAAACCTCTGACGTTGAGCGTGTTGCTCTCAGGATGCGACTGGTGATTGTTGAGGCAGACGAGGAGGTGGCAGTCCGAGAATGGAATGGCGGGCCTGAGGGTTTGAAAGGAAGGGAAAAGAAATACCTAGGTACGTTCCTCTGGTGGGTAAGGACATACAATGTACAATGTACTACATACGTAAGGCAAAGACGGGAGAGACGCTGCCTGAGGCGATATCCATCTGCATCTGTACACATACATTGTTGTGGAAGGTGCAGACTGTGTGGATTTGGAAGGGAGGGGTGTTTGCTGCTGCTAATTAGCATTTTGGAACTTCACATCAACATCATCGTCATCATCAATCAACCGATCAACGGATCAATCGATCAATTGATCAGCCGATCAATCAATCAATTAATCAGTTAATTCTGTTGCCCCGGATGCGCGGCATCTTGTTTTATTGTGTCGTCCAAACAAGACCGACATTCAAGACGTCGAAGCTTGCGCGCGAGTCATGCATGCAAAGCAGGCGACCAATTACAACGCAAATGGAGGCCGAATACGGAAATCCAGGGATGACTGACTGCTAGAGACCCTACCTACGTTGGCATGCATGGCCGGTCGACAGTTAACGGTGTGGTGTCCGTACTAGGTATGCGCGTGTGTATGCGGCGGCAGCAGGAGCAGCAAGATGGAGCAGAAAGAGAGAGAGAGAGAGAGAGAGACTGACATAATAGTGGAAGTGTCGGTGACTTGACAACAGTGGGGCTGCGAGATGTTCCGGCGAAGCCATTTTCCGCCTTCTTCTTCCTCCCACTTGCAACAACTTCTCGAGGCTATTGACGTCCGTCAAGACGATCCGTCCCCCCCGACGCATTCCTTCACACGCGACGAGGCCAATCCGTCCACGCTTTCCTTCACACGAGGCGACCACGTCTCTTGTCTGGAATCACCAGACATTTCCACGTGATTGTTCCGATACCCTTCTACAGCTTCTTCAGGTCATCGCCCTCAAGACCATCACCGGCAACTCCGTACAACAACCTGCCTTCCGAGGTCTCGCGGCCTGCCACCATAATGCTATCAAGCCAATTCCCCTAGTTCACGGACACCCCAGCGCTTCCCTGGTGAGCGTATTCCATAGGGACAGGCTTGTTCAAAGGAAAGTTGTCTTGAAGCGTACTATTGTTTATTTCATCCATTCTCTAATGAGATTTCTGCATTCATTAGGACGGGTTGGGACACATACAGCAAGGCAGACGCGAATAGATAGTGGGCAAACATACCAGCCAAGGGAAGACATTGACGGCAGCCTAGAGAGCCTACGACGTTTATGGGCCAAGACAACAGACGAGGCAAGGTAGAAAGAAGAAGCCCCCCTCTGCGCCATCTTCTAACAGAAGAAGCAGCTCTGAGGTTGAGGAATCCTGCGAGTGACCCCTCCGCAGTACTGTTCTTTCTGGCGTTCCCTTTGGCACATTGGCCACGCACTCGAGCATTATGAGACGGCCCACCTTGAAGAAGATGGTGAGGCTGCTAACATGGACATCGACCTGCGTTGTTAGCAAGAGCAAATGGAATCCCCACTGGCCCACTACACATTACCATCACTTGAAACTCCGAGATGCCGTCTTTCTACAAGCTGCCGCATCTGATATGTCAATTACGGCAAATTCTCACCGCAACACCAAAGGATGGATGCTGTTAGCTGGCCCAACTCAGGTCTTCACTTCACATGAGAATTGGACGATATTGTCTTGATCGTTGCCGCCATCGTCGTCCGCTTCAGTAACCTACCCTTTCCCTCCTTCATGACCTCTCCTCGCCGCATAGCGATGGTCCTGACCATGTCTTCCATCATAGTCCGCATGTGTACCAAGTGTCCCTCATCTACACCCGCCTCAGCCATTTCGGTTGCTGCCCCTCGTCTGCAGCCCCTCGACTCATGCCCTCTGGTACCTTTACTGCTGATGACCGTTAACTGTCATATCTGTATTCTCATGACACTGGCTCGGTCTCGTTAGACTCAGCACCCATCCCATCCGCAGAACGCCGTCACCGCCCTCTTATATCCACAAGATCCCCACGGTCCTCCATCTGACCACCACACCTGCGTCCTCATCGACACCCTCCTCGGCAACGTCCTCTTTAACGTCCCTGTTAACGTCCCCGTCAACGTCCTCGTCAACGTCCTCGTCAAAGTGATCGTCTTCGCCTCCGCGTCAGCAATCTGCCACAGCCGCGTGGTGTCTCAACCCCATTCGTCCACTCGTTGTCCTGTTGGCCAACCCGGACCGCGACGATGACATCAGCGTAGTATTTCACGCACTCCAAGAGTGTTTCCGTCACGCCCATCACATGTGGCATGGCTTAAGCTCTCAGCGTTTTGTTGATGCATTCTTTACACGACCCTTGCAAAAGCTCATTTCTGCTGTTCACATATGCTGGCTTCATTATGAAGACGACGGACCAAACCAGCGCAGGCTGCTGCCCTTGTTCGTCTTTATAGACGTGCGCTCGCTACTTGACCCTGATAATTCATCATGATTTGCGGTGGGCTATACCTCCTGTTTGCTTTATGCGTCGCTCCCGTTAGGCCCGTTGTCTCCAGACGTTCCGGGTAACCGAAACAAGCCTCCCACATGCTCGATTCAACCTGCGGTTTGGCACTTTGCCTGTAATGCCAAGACTGAGCATGCCCTTCTCCCTCCTTGGTCTTCAATCTTGTCGCGATGCCTCCATGAAGCTCGGCATCACGGAGCATTACAGGCCCAGAAGAACGGCTACCCCGGCCTCCACCTGAAAGAACCGTTATTCCGGTCTCCCACACGTCCCACTCCGCGTGACTTATATATAGGAAGATATTTCTACAGGCCAGACCACGCAGTCCTATATGTAGAAAGTTGTCACGATATAAGCCACTATTACTGCCCACATAACTAACGGTATCGTTTTGTTACGTAACAAAAGTTAAGCTGTTTTCCTATGATCTTTCCTACCTGAAAAGTGCCTCTATAACAAATCTCTAATCCGCCGTCAGCCATAGCCTATCTTGGCGACATGGCTGCTCGCTACTCCTAGTACCGCTTCATGGACGACAGCAAGCCGCTATTCCCTAACGACAAACACCCGTTCCACAAAGAAGATAATGATGTTATAGATAACAAACTTGTCACAGAAGATGTCATTGCCCTCACTTGCCAATGTCTAAGCTTTCTTAGAGCTTGCACGATTTAGTCACTTACTCTTGTCGCTGATTATGGCCTGCGCACAGCTTGCAGCAGGCCAGTACCGTCAGGTCACGGACGCCCAGGACCAGGCAGGACCTTCGGCGATGTCTCCAAGGCGCTGGACATGATCTCAATGTACGAGTGTCAAGGGCAGCGCGCAGCCAGGTTCAGAAGGGACGGCGGACGAATCCCATCTTTTAACAGCATCTCGCGTCTTGCCGAGATGGACACAGGCTATCTCGAGCCCGTTCGTCCGAAAGCTAGCCCCAGCTTCAGCAGCTCATGCACTCGCTCGTTGGCTGACTAGACATTTCCAGCGGCATCTAGGTGCCTTCGAAGCCGGCTATAGGTGGATGTCCCTGTGATCTAGCGTAGCAGAGGATGGAATAGGGTTATATCTGGCACGACAGAAATAGCCACCGCTGATCCCCGCTCAACGTCATCAAGCTCATTGTTCTCAAGCACGAAGCCAAGGTCTGGATCAAGTATATAAATAATGCAGCCATTCATGACTCGTCATTTCTGGCTGCACACGATAGCATACATGTCCAGAAGCGTGCTGTGCATATAGCTGGCATATGCACTCTACTTACAGAATTATTGTCATTCTTATCAATCATCATCTCACCATCATCTCACCATCATCTCATCATGATACGATAGGGCTCAAGCTCAATATTCTCATATCAAGCCAAGGCCCAGAAAACACCCACCTCTGTCTGACTCTCACACCGCGCTGCCTGATGGTTCCTTATATCAACTCGTTTACAACCTATAGCAATAGCTTGACATTCCCAACTCCACTAACGGCACAGCTTCCGCCTCTGCTTCGGGTTCGGCGCGTTTGTACTCTTGCATCACTTCGTTAAGCAACTTGATGGCTTCTCTCATTTCAGTCCCTTTAAGTAAGGCCCAGTCCTGGTTTACAAGAATGACCTGGCCCTAGTGTAGTCAATAACCGGAGTTGCTGCATCCGTAGAAACACAGCCATACTGCGCAGGGACGCCGTGCTATCGGGGCCCCAAACGGCCATCTTGTTTAGCCAAACGCATGTCTCATCGCCGCGTCAAGTCATCTCGCCAAGGTGGACAATCCTACGCCTCAGCGTTAACAGAAGCCTCACGCAACCCTTATAAAATACAATACGTCCGCCGATTGGGGGAGGGGGGGGGGGGGGGGGGGGGGGGGGGAGGACCGCCAAACTGCACAAGTGACGACCGTGCCTACATTTGCAACACAAAGTCAATTCGAGAACCTCATGTTGGCAGTAGAGGCGGAAGTGGTGGACTTCGTTCCAATCGGCAACAGTGTGTATGGGGTGGCGTAAGGGCGGCAGCAGCAGCATCAGAGCGGGCGCGAGAAGAAGACTCCTGATATTGCACCGACTGCTGTGGTGGTCCTTGTTGCTCCTGAGGCTGTAGACTCTTTCTGTTGCTGCGCTTTGGGCCGAGACAGTGGTGGGTGATGTTGATTGCTCATGTTCTGGTTTTATTGCTCTTGTTCTGCTTCTTGCTGTGTGATAACTGGAGGCCCGCCTGTTAGGGAAATCATTCTCAAAGTTGAGATTCAAAGAGTATGAGAGCAATAGAAATCATGGCCCAAGGGGCCAAAAGGTTCCGGGGTCTGTGAAAGAAGAAGAGAAGAAAATCTTAGTATCAGCCCCGGAGAGGTCCAATGCGCTTAGGGTTAGGGTTAGGATTAATTTGTTATTCAGTGGTGCCCATTAATCTCTCTCTGTCTTTCATGGTGCCTTTTGTTGTATGTCATGTATCTGCAGCCTTCTGGACGACTGTCTGGTGTCCGCCTAGGAAGATAAGCATTCGTGCGCATGTCTGTGAGTTGGCCGACTTGAGCGCGAATCCAGGCCTCAGATCCCCGGTCCCCGCTTGGCTCGGCTGCACAAGCAGTTCGCCAATGTCTCTGATCCTCGTCATTGAGACAGTGGTTGTTCGTGAGTTGCCAGATGTTAATATTGACATGGTTATTTTTAAAAGTCTCGAACAGCTTCGCTTGGCGGCTAACGTGAGCTTGCTTTTGTGTGATTGTCGTTTGTTAGGGATAACACTGGAGACAGAAACATCATGTTTGTTGTTATTATTGTTGTTATTAGGGTCCTTATTGGCATATCCCCCCCCAACAATATCCGCACGCAGCCTGTCAAAATGCTTTGAAGAAACTGACATCCAACGCCAGGGGCTCACGATAGTTCAAGGGCGGCAGAAGGGGAGAACTTAAGTGAGGCTGAGGGACCCCCCCCCGTCCATGTTCAGAGTCTGAGCCAGCGGTTATAGGTGTTGGCGTTGGCGATGGCCATTGTCCCAACATGTGCACAAACAAATTCACAAAGTTAAGTGGTCAGCCATCTCTGTTGTTGCCTCTCTACAACTAGAGGGAAACAGTGCTTATGAAAGTCTTCAGCCTGGCGGTTTTATGCGTTTGTTTTTCCTTGCTTGAACATATGTTTTCCCTTGCTTGCAGCCATATAGTGGACTGTTTTGATGGTGTCGCGCTTTGGAGACCTTTCCAGTGAGCTGTAGACTGTTTCCTACCTGGAATTGGTTTGTCTGTACCTGTTGGTGTGGTGAGAGCAACAGAGCGACGAAGGCAACAGAAAACGGCCATAATGTGATCTGGTGGGTAAGGTCTCTGGGGCCCGATTGAGCCGGAGCCAAACAGTTGTCCTGTGGATCCACCTGTGATGCCATTCCCACGCGCAAATCCATGTCCGTATCCGTATCCGTATCCGTATCCATCCATCAGTCCACTCCATCCACTATACCCAGCAGCCTGACGAACTCCTCGTGCTTGATCAGTGGCAGCGACTTCGTGAGGCCATCGGCGGCCATTTCGGTGCCTCGGATAAGTCTAAGAGCAATGTTCTTTTGCTTGTGAACCTCTTGTATGACCTATTTGTATCGAATGTTGATGCCGAAGAACTAGCTGTTGATTGAAGAAAAAGCAACAAAAACCAGCCCTCGGCCATAATGATGATGGGCTGGTGAGCACCGTAGGATAGTGGTGAGCTCTGTAGATGCTGTTGAGGATCAGCGGCGACCAGCCAGGTCCTTCTCTTTGATGAAGGCAATGGCAGCAGCCTCGTCCAAAATCAACGTCTTGGAGAACGTGGTTGTGATAGTCGAATGCTACGAGCTGTTCCTCGCGAGAGGTCGTGTTGGTGCCGGACTGCTCGTCGTCGGCGACGCCTTGGGGCTTGGCGGCCTGGGAGTTGCGGAAACCGCCAGAGGTATCTTGATCGGCGCCACCGAAACCACCATCTTCGAACGCGGACGTCGGAGTTCCGGCCGGCCGGTTGAACTGAGTATCGTTGCGTTGATCCTGGCCTTGAGCGTCTTCTTCTTGCGGGCGGCGCCGGTGAGGAGCGTGCGCTGGACGTCGCGTCGCTGAGGGAGGAGACGCGTCGAAAGGCGTCAACGTAAATCGATAAAAAGAGAGGTAAAGAGCAAAAGCTAGTTTTTGTTCAATGAAACATCGAACAACTACTAGCTGGGCCACATAACCTGTGGGAACGGCGAAACAACGAAAGCAACAGGAAACCTTGATGATGTATTCTAGTGGGTGGGGAGGTCTATGGGCCTGCTGGCTGCGGGCAAAAGGGCAGAGGCTGACAGTGCCCTTGGCAAAGGGGGCACGTGACTCTACACACTTTGAAAAATGATGCTATTGCTGCCAGTTGTCCAGCTGTCCAGCTGCTCACACTTGGATCCATTGAGAAGGGTCACACCGTGGTGCTGCTGTCTGCCCGATGGTCATGCTGTAGCGGTTGTCCTCAGCACCACTGGAGAATGACCGGTGCCTGAAAGCTTTCTGCCTGGTAGCTAGAGAATGACGTCAGGCACAAAGTCGAACTGTTAACAGCATTCGCGTAATCACCGCACAGACCTCTTTGATCTAATTAGTTATGTTCTGACAAAGATTGTCCCGCGCGTCTGTCCACGCGACGAGACAGACGCGTTGCATTCTCGAGAAAAGGGATGTACTCGCAGTACCTCAGTACATGTGGCGTGGTCGCCTGTGGCTGATCTGGGGCTGGGCGGCAGAAACATGTTGCAATTGCAACAGGTCCGAGTATTTACCGACCCGAGGTTTCGCCGTGGAGCCTGCGCGCCGTAGGAGCCCACCCCACTTTTGGGCTCCCTCATGGGCTCCCACTTGGGCTGCTGAACAAGGCAAGGCCAGCCCAAGGTACCCAACTGCGCGTCTGTGTGTCACCAAGCATAGGCATTAACAGAGACGGAGCTCACCCAAAGTGGCTATTGTGTGTGCATTTACGAGTATATACTACTGCTCTCCTCGGATAAGCAAACCGTCACAATCACAACCCGTGATGCTCAACTTGACGCCATCACTACACTATGTGTCACGATATAAGCCACTATTACTGCCTACGTAACTAACGGTATCGTTTTGTTACATGACACTATGCCTGCCGCCTTACTATTTACATCTGGTAATTAATCCAACGCTCACAAGACTAGTCGTCGGTCTTCTTGAGCCGCGCACAACATCGGGTAAGATGCTCATTGCTTCCGACCGGCCAGGCTAGGCATCTCCTCCTCGGCGACTTTCTTCAACTGCGCCATTGCCTCGACGACGTCTTGTGCCGCCCTGTCGAGTCTCGCTCGTTTAGCACCATCGGCTTCCAGGGCCCTGTCCGCCAGCCGCCTCTTCCTGGTAGTCTCCAGGATGCCACGCTCGATTGTCTCCATTCTTTCTTTGAAAGCCGCGTCTGTTTCCTCCATGGCGCCCTGGCCCCACGCCTCCGGGTCGTCGAGGTCCCCGGCCCGATCCCTCAGCGCCTGCTTGCGAGCTCCCGACGTCTCATCGTACTCCTTACTGAGCACCGTCTCGCGATTCTGCGCTCGTTCTCGCTGGTCCTTGGCGACGGATTGGTAGGCGCCTTGTGTTTTGATGTTTTCCAGTATTTGCTGAATCTGGTCGGTTCCGAGTGCGTCTCTCAGCAAGACCAGATTCGTCTGCGCCGGCCCAGATTGCGATTGGCTGCGTTTGTCGGCGGTCTCCATGTTGTCGGACCTGTCGTGGCAATCTTTGTCACTTCTTGTGGCCAGTGCGCTGTCAGTGTTGGACATGTCAATGCCGCTATCGTCAAAGACGCTTGCGCCGTCGCTGGCCATGTCTACTGGGGTGTCTTCGATGTTGTCTATTGGGGTGTCTTCGATGTCGTCTCGGCGTTCGCTACCTGACCTCTGGACGACGTTTTTGCTGACAGCCTGCTTCTCTGAAGCACCCGACACCACGGTGGCGGTCGCCCGTGCGTGACTTGTCGAAGATAGCCTAGCTGGACTCCGACAACAGGAAGCGATGGCTTTCGAAATGACGGCTCTCGGAATGACAGTTCTCGGAGGGATTGTTTGAGAGGCTGCCAGGTTTTCTCGAGAATTCTTGGTCGTCGGAAGGCGTTGCTTGTGGGATTTACTGACGCCCGTGACGGTTGTGGCAGACTCTTTGCCACCTGAGACGGTGCTGTCTGATGTGGGCTGGATCGTTTGGATCGACGCGAGAGCCTGTCTGCGAGAATCTGGCTGTACTTTGATGCGTCAGAACATCGTCCCGAGGCAAACATAATCAGCCGGGATAAGGGAAGAGGAAACACTGACGAGATCTTTTGGCCGCGGTAAACTCCTTCACAGTGAAGGGCGTTTGTAGCTCACACTCGCCGCTGTCCGATTCGGCCCGTTGCGCCAGTAGACGGTTATGCAGCTGGTGTTTGGTCACGCCCTTGGGAATGTCTTGCCAGCAGTTGCGTGATGCCACGGTGACAGGACCGTACCAGAGGTAGAGGTCGAAAGGGCTCTTCAACCCGAGCTGGGAAGCGGCGCGAGTCCTGTAGGCAGCCTCGTTCCGATTCGTCTTGACCTGCTTCTCCCAGTGCGCCTTGTATGTGGACTCAACCGCGAAGCGGACCAGGCTGGCGTCCGAGGTACAGCGCTCAACCCACTCGGGGAACGGGGACAGCGTCTCCCTGCGGGCGTCGTAGGCCTTGATGTAGGCTTGGGTGAGCTTGTCCCAGGCTTCGCAGATGGAGCTTCTCGCGGTGTGGACGAAGAGGGCCAAGGCTCGGTCGAGTTCCGTGTCGTCTGTAATGCGTGGCGTCTTGCTTCTGGTGAGGGACATTTCTCTTGTCGATGGCCGTAAAGAGTTTGATTCATGCGACTCGACCCTGAAGGAATTGAGAGGGTACAGACCAAAACAAGTAGAGCAAGGAGTGGTTCGCGGGCAGTGAATGGCCTGAGGCGGGAAGGTTCGCGAGAGACACGGAGTGCCAGACGCACCTGCCCGCCCAGGTCAAGGCAGAAGAAGGGGCGGGGGGGGGGGTTCTTGCCGATTGTTCCAGGCAACAACAACAGAAGAGGTGGCGACGTCACAAGAAAATGAAACCCAAGAAATAGATAATCTGCAACCCTATGGGCACCCTACGCAGTGCTTGAGGTTCTGTTCTTTCCAGTTCCACTGACTTGTAGGCGTTGCCATCTCTTTGTCCCTGTCATGAAGGCCCAACCAATCAATTCAATCACCTCAACGACAGACAGACGGGAACTGTTCGACTCATCTCCCACCACCGGCCCTTGAGCCCTGGTCCTCCTCTGAGTACACAAACATCCAGACTCTCACCGGAACCGTCTCTCTCTCTCTCTCTCTCTCTCTCTCCTTGTCTCCCTCTTCACGCCTTCAAGTTTCCATCCTAACTAACGAGACGAGGCGTCGCAGACGTAGGGCCCAAAAGGCGAGAGAGACGGACCCCTTCGAGGATAGCTGGTTACTGAGCAGCATTAGCGACCCCCGAGTACCAAAGTTTCTGCAAGAAAAAAAGGGAAAGTACTCAACTACACGCAATCAGGTTGGCAGTCAGTGTATTCCCCTTCTTTCATCGTAACTCTTGCCTTTCTCTGTCGCTTCCAAACGCTGACCGCCGTCATAGTGTCCAGTCCGCAGCTGGAGAAACATAGCCGCCACGCGCGCGCGCGCCAGTCCCCAAGCGTCACGACCGCCATCACACAAAGCAATCGAGATTTTGGACGACCCCCGACGCGCACTGCAGTCCCTCATTGATGACCTCCGCGAGCAAGAGACCGGCTGGAGCCAGACACGATACCATTTATCTATCTTGAACCGACTACTAGCAAAGAAGCCTTGCCCCTGACCTTCAACCAACGTAGCCAGCCAGCCCAGACCGAAGCGATGCAACTTCTACCTTGGGGGGTCCTCAAGTCCGTGGTTAGTCTTCTTGTCGGAAATAGGTTTGCTCCAGGCCGGAAATCAGCCTCGGAACAAGGAGCACCCTCAGCTCATTCTCCGCCCATGACGCCCTTTGATTCTTGTCATCGTCATCACCACCCAACGCGCCGGATACCTCCTGGCGGAGATACAACCGAAGACGGACACCCGCTGCCTTGATAACCTGCAGCTCCTTGGCTAGCCACACGACCGAGTGCTTCGTCGCCGTAAAGGTGCCAACAGCCTGATTCGCCTCAGCACACACGGTCCTACCAACAACGTCAAAGTACCGCAGCTCATAGGCAGCGGCCCCGATGGTATCAATGTCGGGTGTTGGCACCGCCGCTTCCCTCGTCTCCCCAGCCAATAACAACGACTTCTGGTCCCTCCCAGCCTCAAGCGTCCTCGCCACACGGCCCTCGCATATCTCGACCGCGTTCCCGAGCATTGTGCCCATCATACAGACGTCTTCCTCAAGCGCTGGGCCTAGTTCGAGAGCCACGGTGAGGTCAGGCAGCGTCTTCAGGACAGAATCTACTAGAGAGCCAAATGTCGCAAGCCGCATATCAACCTGCTGCCTGGCGGGGTCGAGGAGGTGATTCTGGCCGGCAGATGCCCCGCCCGCCATGAGCCAGCGACCCATGCAGCTCTCAGCCCAGTGCTTGAGTCCCTGCCAGAGTCCCTGCCAGAGCTGTTCCCACCACAACGCGACCTTCCACCTGGACTGCAGCCGCTTCTGGCGGAGCGCGATGCTGTGTGACACGGGCGTCTCGGCCAACTCCCTCTGCAGGGCGTGGGCGTGCTGGAAGACCAAGAAGCCGTTTGTAACCGCCTTCTCAGCGAATCTCGCCTCCTCGGCGCATATCTTGGCGACCACGGATCTGATGCGGGACCATGACTCGTCCCAGGCCGACGGCAGTGACGACGAAATTGACGGCCATGGGCTGCCACGGCTTCCTCGTGCCGCGTCGGCCAGGACCTCCTCCAGTGTGGCGACGGCCATATGAAAGCTTGGGCGCGCTCCACCACGGTGGGCCACTGCTGCTCCAACGGGAATTGCAGAAAGCTGCCTGACGCCCTTGTCTATGTCGCTACCGTGAGGGAAGATTCTCAGCGCTGTGACGTCTGACGTGTTGAAGGCCATGGCGACGCTGTTGGCGTTGTTGCCAAGGAGGTTCTCGGGTAGACGGGCGACTTGAGCCGGGCGCCACGAGGCAAGGAAGACGGCGATGCTCTGTGCGCAGAACAAGACAGAAGAGATGACGGGGAGCTCTGTGAACCATGTCACCCAGGACTGGAAGAGCAACAAAGCGAGCGAAAGAGTGAGTGCCACCCCGGTGAGGGCGAGGAAAAGGCGTGACGATATGACGAGCCACAGAAGGCCGGCCATCTTGCGTGCGCAGACGGCGACGGCCCATGACACGGCTTGTAGCCCCAACATGATGCGTCCGGCCAACACATTGGCTGCCGTCTGTAGTGATTGTGCGGGTGTGCTCACTCCATCTTGTGCAGTGTTGTTGGTCTTGCCGCCCGTTGTCTGACTTTGTGCGCCCTTCTCTCGTCGCTCTTGCTCTCGCCGCCCTCGCCGCAATCTGTCAGCCTCACGCCGTCTCTTAGTCTCTATAGCCTTCCTATAGGCGGCATTGTAGGCTTGATCATCTGGTCTAGATCCGTCCATGGCGGATGCGTGTGTGGGAGAGGATGTGAGGTAGGCGGACGTCTACTGCGAGGCGTGTAGGCGGGGCTTTGATTGCGCGCAGGACAAGTCGTTATAAATACGGCTTTGAGGAGGGAGATGAGATGGCGTGAAGGGAGTAGTTAAGTGCAAGTAAGTGAGTGGTTAAGAGAGAGAGAGAGGAGTTGGATTCAAGGCAACTATAAGCCCAAGAAACATAGGCATTTCGACAGGCCAAATGCTCTACGGCCATCAAACGTGCCTTTAATACTATAAGACCTCAAAATAGACCCAGGAGGTTCTTCTCCTCCCCCGCCTCATATCTTCCAGATGACAACATGGTATCTTCTCGCCTCATAACAGAAGATTATTACAGACACTTAGAGAACATACCATCTAGGGACATACGGTGTTTCAAAATCACACCTGTCATTATCTTACGCCTTCAGATACATCACATATCTCCCACACCTTGGTCCATTCGCTTTAATATTCGTTTCTATCACAACAGATCTAGTCAAAAAACTTAAATCTACCCTAAGGCAGAAAGCACCCAGACCTTCGTTTAAGGCCGCTCCTTATCTTTCTTAAGGTAGGGAGTATAAACCATTAAGATCTTGGTGGTGTTCGCCAGCCGGATAGTGTGCAAGTCGTCAGCACGCACAAAGTATTGCTTATTAGACTTGATGACGATAGTAAAGCCTAGTCACCCGTCGAATGGAACGCCATGGCCAAGGATGGAAGCTCAATTTATAAGAGAAGACTTAATATAGAGATAAAGAGCCCGGTTCTTGACTCTATAGGAATCCAAACTCATCGTCCAGAGACGGCACACTTCATCTTTACTTTGGCAACAATCATTGATCCCCAAATCATCATGCCGTCTAATCACCCGCGTCAACTGAACCTGGGCAACTTGATCCCGAAGATTCTGACAGCCACCTTCGCCCTCGTCTTGGCCATCCTGTATGCCCACACGTATTATCTCGGTCCCAGCGAGATTGGTGCGCCACTGCTGTCACGACAATACACACCGCCGTCAAAAACAACGGTGCGCATCTGTACGGCACTCCACGCACTTCGCGCACTGGAGCCGGACCGGCCGTCCAGTGCCCCAACGCCATTCGACTTCCTCCATCTAGACGCACGCGCAGCACCTTTTCATCCGCCCAGAGACGCGGCCCGCATAGGCTCCAAGAACCACCAGGCCGTTATCAAGGCTGTCGTGAAGGCCGGCCGGGAATACAGGGAGATGCTTGACCAGTCTTTGTGGAGGGAGGGCAGTAGCAGCCGTGCAGGCCAAGAGCTGACCAAGGCAGAGCTTGCGGATCGTGCGAGTTGGTTTGTCACAGACATGCTGATTGATGATGAAGCGCGGACGTACTTCCTAGAGCACATCCAGCCGAGACTGCACAAGCTGCGGACCGCCATAGATGCCGTTGAGGGCTTGTGTGGCCAGATGTGGAGGGAGAGAGGATGGGAGTTGTGACAGGAGCACAAGGGGGGGATCATGTCATTTGTCTCTTGTTTACCAGGGGGCCGGCCGGCTATTACTTGGTGATTTATGATGTGGTAAGGGTTGGCGAGGGTGGCTGCAGGAGGACGTTGTTATTGTTATTGTTGTTGTTGTCTTTGGCTGGATGGTTGACTAGTATGGGCGTGACGACTGGTCTTACTCTTTTATCTGTCACAAGGGCCTGTGATGTATGAATACGGAACCAGGATGTAAGATGAGGAGGGCATTTTCAGACTCGGAACTCTTTTGTGATGCGAAACAAGATGGCTGGCTGTCCGTCCTTAGCATTAGCACCCATGTTGTATAAAACTCGTAGGCTTCTGCTGCCACAAGTAATTAGCACACCGCATCTTCCTTGGTTCCATTTCCTCCCTTCAGTGAGTAGCCAGCCGACCTTTCCGAGACCCCGAGCCCAGGCATAACCACACCCAGGCCCTATGACGATCACGACAAGAGTCGTGACGGCCGAACTCAGTGAGTATTAGTAGCCTACCACACCGTCCATCCGTCCATCCGGATCGCCTTGAAGGCGTTGGCTAACATTTGTGTGCCTCAAGGTAGCATTGATCAGCTAGCCAAACGGCTCAAAACACAGCAACTATCCATGGAGAGCGCCGCGTCCTCCAAGGTGGATCGCAAGATACGTGCCCGGCAGGTCTGGCGATTCACCAGCCGCATTGGAACCAACAGCGACCAGCACCCAAGCGTGGATCATCTTATTCAGGAATGCGACCCGGGACACGTCGTTTTGAACCATCTTGGCTGGCGCGACGATGGTGAGGAGGACGAAGAGGAGTGGCTCAAGTCATGGGCCGACAAAAAGGGCTCCTTTGTGACGTGGCTCAAGAACAACATCAAGAAGTGGCGGCAGGAATACGACAAGGATCAGGAGCATCCCGACGACGCGGGCTCATCGGTCGAGGCGCTGCCGGCAAACGACGAGGAAGCGCATCCCGTCGTCGTCGTCGACGACAGGGAGACCATCACGGCGGCCGCCAGCGACCTTGGTGTTGAACCGCCTGCCGGTGAGACTGGTTCCCGGCCAGCCGCCCAGCCCAAGCATGACAAGCTCCTGGCCCAGCGGCCCAGAAGAACATGGATACCGGAAAGCTGTGCCAGGGCCAGCGCTGGCGGCAGAAGCGACAAGCGTGACGTCCGAATCGACAAGAACAACAACAACAACAACAACAACAACAACAAGCACGACGGGAGCAGAGATGACGGCGGGAAGAGGGATGATGACGGGGTCGGGGATTACCACGGGAAGGGAGATGACCACGGTTTCGGAGATGATGACGGGAATGGAGACGCATCTCTGCCCATCCACAAGCACCCGTCGCAGCGGCAGACAGGGGCTGCGGGAAAAGCGGAAAGCCGAGCAAGGCAGCTCAAGGAACAGAGTGCGCACATCTTGTCGCATTTGCAGAACTTGACCCATGTGCGGGCGCAACTCGGAGGCAGACGGCGGGAGGGCGGTGCCAGGCTCGACGCGACGGGAAGACAGGTGTTCCTGGACTGGTATCGCCGGCAATCTCATGCAAAGTCGCGGCATAACAAGATGGGCGAGGAGGAGGAGGAGGAGGAGGAGGAGGAGGAGAGGGAGCAGCAGGGTCAGCGGCAGGGGTGATGCGCAAGGTAGGAGATGGTGGGTTTTTGCACAAGTACGTGGTTCACAATGGTATCCATGGACTCTGTTGTATTGCTTGCAAAAGGCATCGGTTTATCATCATCGTCATTATCGTCATCACACTATCCTTCGTAAGAGTCATTCTGTCGCGACAAACACGGTCGACCGTCATCAGCTGCAATCATCAACACGCAGGCCGCTGAAGCCGTCGGTCAGACCCATCCTGGCCCAGGTCCTAGTCATCCCTCCCGCCTTGGAGCATCTAGACGCAGCCTCAAACGCATCACGGAGATCCTGGGCGGCACCGTCTCTCGTGACCCGGGCCATGTGTCTGGTCATCTTGAGGTCCAATAACCCAGGGACCAACGGAGGAAAAGGGCCTGAGTCCACCGTCGTCATGTCCGGTCGAGGGAGCGGTCGAGAGAGCGGAAGCAGCTCGTCCATGAAGAGGTCGATGTCAAGGATGGCGCGAAGAGCAGACTGGCGAGCTTGACAGGACGGGCCGAGGACGGCTGAGGGGAGGGTTGGGAGCGTGGCCTGCCATGCATCGCCTTCGGCAATGATGGATGAGAGGTGTTGGGCAGTAGCTTGGCGAAGGTGTTTTGCAGCAGAGATGATGGTGCTAAGTTGTGGAGGCGGCTGCTTCCTTGGTTGCGATGGTAGTGGTATCGATGGCGGGGTAGAGATCAGACGCGGTGAGCACAGGCGATCTGGAGGTAAACGAAGCGAAAGATGTGAAGCTGGACGGGACATTGATGAAGAGGGGCTTCTGTTATGACGGTTAGGGACGCTGGCGGTGCAAGACGAACTTGTAACGTCGGATGTTTGTGGCGATGGCGGCAGGGATGTTTGTGGTGATGGCGTCGGCAGCCTGGCCTCCTCGTCCCCCCACCATTCCTTATGAGTCCAGGCGTCCCTTACGTCGTTAGGCCAGTTGAGAGTGGGGACACCAATATCGGCATCGAAATCAGGGTGTAATATGCCTTTGTTGATCGCTTTTATAAGTGTGTGGATCATGCTGCTTGACATTTTCTTCCGAATGGCAATCCATTCTTCGTTTGAGAGCGAGGCCACTTCAATGTTCAGCTTGGCAGCAAGCTCAACAAGGGTCGGGCAAGTTTTGCTGTCACTGGAAGACTCGTCCAGGATACGCTGGCGTGACTTGACGGTTGTGGGGGCAGCAGCCATAGAGCGGATCGCAGGGATAGAGAGGCGGTAGAAAGCCAGGAACGACTTCATGATGAGCTGGTCTGAGGGGCGCCAGGTGACTTTCGGACTGGGGCTGCAGGAAATGATTTCGCCAAGGGTTCGGCCGCGGAACAAGTAGGAGGATCGGGTCTACGGATCGAGAGAGAGAGGACTGTCAGCGGCAATCTCTAGGGAGGAAGAAGACCTGGGCTTCAGGGAGGGATTGTCCTGTTACCGTTGCACACCCGGTTGGGGGCTTTTTGGGCTCGCGAGGAGCGAGGGGCCATGGTTCGGATGGCATTGGAGCTGGGACGTCTGTAAGTGAATCTCGAAAGCGAGGTTGATAGACGCATGGCAGAGGGGCTGAGCCAAGGGCGAGCTGGTGTGTGTGTGTGTGGTGCAAGGACGAGGAGATGGATGAGGCATGGCGTGACGCTGAGAATGACGACGGTTGGGCCACGCAGGATTTGGTGAAGGCCACGCGGGATGATGTGTCTGCCTGGGGTGGTCTGGGAGCCCAAATGATCAGCAAAGCAAACAAAAAGTGGTTCGTTCCGCTGTGCAGAATGGTACGTACCTTGGTACATGTACCGGGTCTACTGCGGACCGACAGGGCCTTATGGGCAATGATGCCGCGCAGCTGAGGCAGGAAACAAACAAATGCCACTTCTCAGGACATATCGATGACGGATTCCCGGTGAGGCAGCGACGGATTTTGTCAAGGTAGGAGGTGTGGAGGTAGGTGTACCTGGTGCCAGGGTACCTAGGTGTGTCTCAATAGCGCAGGGACTCCACAGGTGGGTCAGTGAGACGAGACCCTGTCGATCTTTGCTCTTAGGGAAAAGAAGGACAGAGACCCACTATGGACTGCGGGAAAGCACTGATGCTGATGCAACACACAAACACTTTGATTAGCGCCACTGTCTCTGCTCCACACGCCGGTAAGTACTCCATTGTAGCCTCACTAACTGCATAACTCTTTAGATGTAAAAGCCTGTTGTATTTTGCAACAGCATTATTTGTCAAAGGGGCACATCCCGCCAACGGTACATAGGTGCAGTACGGATATGTGCTCCCCAGTCTCCACCCCTCCGGGACCCCTGTTTTGTTTCCATGGAAGTGTACTGTAGATGTCCAGTGGACCCTAATCTTCCTGTGACTACATACAAACGCATTTCCTGTCCACGCTGTCTCTTCTTTTCTGTCGGTGCCTCGTCCTCCGCTCTCTTCCTTCTCCAAAGTGCTCTCCCATCTGGTTCCTCCCCTTTCAATCCTTTAGCCTTGAGCTATGGCAAACCCCCCCATCGACAGCCTTGACGCCTACTTTGATGGCGTCTTAAGGAGGGAGGCTGGCCACAAAGTGCCGGAGTCTCTTCGAGACGCTTTCTACAGGTTTGTTAAGCGGTTCAATGTCAAAAGCCCTACCGCTAGCACCGCTGCCTCCTCTCTTGACCACCATGCGAACGAGACCAACAGAACCTTCACATCTTTTTCACCAACAAACCCCTTTTTCAACACAAGGCGCAGCACCACCAGTCGTCACCTGCCGCCGCCTTCAGATCTCACCGACTGGGATACCATCCCATCGCGTGAGAGTCAGATCAGCCCATCCCTCATCCAGCGCAAGGCCAGCCAGCGTCAAGCTCCCTTCTTAGAGCATCTCGAATCAGAATCGCGACTCTGGCAACAGCGGTATAACTCCCCCACCCCACTTACGCAAAACCCCTACCTCCGCAAACCATCACCACCATCATCACCACCACCATTACCACCACTATTACCACTTATT
>MU846389.1:0-31169 GCA_030867225.1 Colletotrichum caudatum
AGTTATCCTATTAAAAATCTATATATAAACCAAAAATAAGCTAGAAATACTTATCCTAAGTGGTCTGTATAGTAATACGCCATATCTATAGTAGATACTGCTAATACTAGCCACACAAAGCTATTCCAGCTTCACGACATTATCTGTTAGAGCTTCCGCTTCTCTTTGTACGGATTCAACTTGCGTGACTCTAAACCACCATAAGAATATTCCCAGGGTTAATACGACAAAAGTCCTGGAGGCAACTTCATCATCGAAAGTCCCAGATGCTGCTGCGACCCATGAATATCGCTCTCCATGAAGCTACCCGCAGAAGCCTTCTTCCCACCCCTGAAGCGTGGTATCGTTACCTTGAATGCCAACGCAGGGGCAAAGAAGCCTGACCAGACAATGTCCTCTAGGTCAATTCCCAAAGCACCAGCCACGTGTTCCGCAGATAAGACACTGGACGCCCTCACTGCGTCAAAAACGGATTTGGATTCAAACATGATATCCATGGTGATTTCGTAGGGACCCGCATTTTTGGATCGGAGAACGTGCGAGATGTCAGACAATGTCTCTGGCCGACGACCAAGACCGCCCTGGCCGTCTACAATTGTAGACGGAGTGGCTGGCTTACTACGGTGAGTCGATTGCTTTGACTCGGCACTTTTCTTATCCTCGGGTGAGTCACTGGTGATTAGACCCTTTTCACCTTTTCCGATGACGGAGACGCTAGCACGAGCAAGCCGTGTTCCCGTCTCGCCTTTAAAAGGAGATGAAAGTCGTTCTTCGCCCTGTTCTAGGTCCATGAGGTGGTAGACGGAGAACTGGGCGCAAGGCCCCGTCTCGATCTCCATCTTCCCGGCAAGGCCAAAGGCAAAGTTGCCCGAAGTCGCTTTTTGACCCGGGTAGGGTCCATGCTGCCATGCTTGTTAGCAACCCCGACGAGCTTCACTTGGACTGTGGTACTGACGATCAATGCGATTCTTGCGGTAGATACAAGGCCCGTTGCGAGTTGTTGGGTTGGCGCAACAGCTTCCACGACGAGGAACACCTCTCCGGGGCCTACGGGTGTGCTCTGTCCCCTGCCGTAAACGTGGAACCCAAGGTCCCAGTCTCCGGGTATACCCGGATGCTGTTGCCTGACGTACGCTTTGACAGAGATGAGGAAGTTGTCCAGCTGCTGAACAAGAATGTCTACGCCATGATTATCCGTTAACCACATAAAGACGCCTAGATAGCACGCGATAAGTAAGGGCAGGGTGTGAACTTACGATCCCGCACACTACCCATGGCGATGGATCGGTAACCCAGAACCCGCGCGGCCTCCAACTTGAGCTGATACGGCTGGCCGTGAGAAGCCGAGGAAACGAACCTCCCTCCTAGGACACGAACTGTTCGTTCGTCTTCGAGCTGCTTGTAGTGGGCCTGGTCCAAATGAAGCGCACCCCCGGGACCTCCCAAGACGTCGGGCCGCGTGTTCTCGTATAGCGAATGCGCAGCAACAGACAAAGGTGTGCAACGCGAACCAGGGGCGATTGGTCTTACATCAAAAGTCCCATCTATGTAGACCGTGGCAACCGCTCCATGGGACTTCGGCGTCGAGCACTGCCCGCCACATTCCATTATTTTTCCCATATGCAGGAACCCCCCGTGGCACGATTCTAGTTGCTCTGGGCTGAGACTTGGGTGCTGCAATCTGAGCTGGTACATCGAGAAAGCGACATAAGGGGCAGGGTCATACGCTCGACCGCCGATGAGCACATTGAAGTCCGGCGTGGCCTCCATAGCGTCGATGAAGGGTTCCGGCCCAATCTGAGCAACAACTCGAGGGGATTCGGTTACGTCTTTCGCAGTCAATTCTGGAACGCACGCTCCGCACCCGCTGATGCGACCCGCGTTGAGACGTTCGAGGATTATGGCCTTGTCGATGCCCGAGAAGAGGGAAATGGTCTTGAATGAGTAGTGTCTATGCTTGTAAGTGACTGCTACGTAAGTTAAAAGCAGGACTCACTGGTTTGTCTCTTTTGTCGAGATTTCTTCGATTATCTCCTCCATTAACTTTACATGCTCATCGGCGCCGTCCCCTCCAGCAGAGCTAAAGATCAACGGCACCCGAAAGTTGTGCACCAGTCTCAACAACTTGGTGAGATCCTTGACATAGGCCGAGCGCGGGCAAGTCGTGGTTCCAAGCGCCAACTTTTCGGGGCCACTGTCGGTTGAGCCTGCGTCGAGGATGATGGCGGTTGGAATTTTGCTGGGGGCGAGCTGTGTTAACTCTTGGGCCACGAGGTTCTCGTCGAACCCATAACCCATGCAGCCAACCGGGGTCACGATGTGACAAACTGGCCTTGAATCCATTGTTGTAATTTAGAAGTGGTCGTGCTTGGGAGAGCCTTCTGTGAATTGAATGTATTCTTGCCACAGTACAACCCTAGTCCCGTGCTTATTATGGCGATGTTCAACTATGACTGGAGAAGAGAGGTTGTTTATCTTTAATCAGCGGTTGATCCGGGTCAACTACGAAACTGTGTCAGATAGAACGGGGTATTCGGCATAAGGCGGTAAAATCCATCCGCATCTCTTGAGGTTCTTCGACTAGTGATTCCGTTTGCCTCCGTCAGTATTGCTGGGAAATAATTGTCTTCAACGACCTTCAACGGCTCTGTATAATGTGTTTTCACTCATGGTTCTGGTGTAACAGTCCTTTAAGACGCAGCGGTTAAGACAACGTTCGGAAACCATCCGTATGATTGAAGGATATGCAGCTTAGACCGAGAGTCCGTGTCCGTGTCCGTAGGAAACGCCACGGTGAGCTTCCAATTGGAGTGGCATGCACCGTCAGCCGTAGGAGCGGTCAAACTCGACCGTTGAGATTGATCTCAGGCCCATAAGTCCGTTCCCCCATCCCGTTTCCGTTCCCCGCAGATGCTTATCTCCGCGACCAGCCGTAAGAGAGATGGAACGGCGGCAACGGAAGAGGCAGTAATTAAACTACGCTGTGCGTGCTCATCCACCGTAGGGAACCGACAGCAAACATCTCAGAGAAATAGCGTAGATGGGCAAGCATATGCAGCTTACGACACGTTTGCGAAACGTGTCCTACGGCAAGCAAAGATCAGATGGGCTCGCTGGTGATTGTCGTTCATATCAAAAGGTAAGTTGCGTCAAAGAATACGTACGTAGCGCGCCTCGACATCTCAACCCAAACCACCTTCAATCCGGTCGCTGAATGCTTGCATTGATGTTAATAGCATCTGGGAGAAAGGGGCGTTCACTAATGTTGTGTGCGTACGACCTCAAGACGGAGGACCGCCTGGATATTGAGCACCTTGGTACAAATATTGGGATGCTTAAGAAGCACCCTATCTCTCCAGGGGGTTGAAAATGAGTATTCTTATCTAGACGACAATCAGAGCCCTCTCACGGTTCTGCCGACCCAACCAATAGGCTCAATAGCTACAAACTGCCGAGGGGCAAAAGAGGGTGTCTCATTTTACCCGCGTCGAGCCATTCCCGATTCTATTATACCCTGGTCAATATTTTTGTTCAATTCGTATTTAGGCGAACGGGGAACCCCCTTTTCGTGTTGAAAAGAGCCCTGCCGACAGGGGCTCAATCGCGACCGACAACATCGAACTCGCTGAATACCATCATATTCCGCAGGCTTTGAATACAGGACACAGTCGGATCCTGACTCCACGGCTATCGGAATCCTTGAGAGAGCGAATCGAATCGATGGCTGTCCTAATCAAGCCAACAAGCAGCGAGTCCGTTGGACATGACGCAAACGAGGATGACCTGTCGCTAGGCCAAGCCATCCGGCTGTACCCGAAGATTGTGGCTTACTGTTTGTCCCTGACCATCGTCATCATTGGCTGGGGTTACGCCTTGGTGATCGTTGGCTCCATCGTCGCCGTCGAGCCGTTCCAGAGGGACTACGGAGAGGTGTACCAGGGCAAGCTTATCATCCCGTCACTTTGGGTTTCGCTGTGGTCCGCATCCATCCCGCTGGGCATGGCCTTCGGCTCCGTTTTTGCGGGCTGGTTCCAGGACCGTGTCGGGCGCATATGGAGTCTGCGGGCCGGCGCAATGATCTGCGCCCTCGGCGTCAGCGGCATCTTCTTCTCGTACCGCCCGGCGGACATGGACGCGAAGCGCGCCATGTTCTTCGTGGGCAAGACTGTCCAAGGCCTATCCATAGGCATCCTCAAGGTCACCGCCATGACCTACATCTCCGAAACGGCGCCGACTGCTCTGCGCGGCCCCGCAATGGGACTGATCCCGACGGGTAACCTCATCGGCCAGCTTCTCGGCTCCATCGTGGTGTTCCTCGTCAACGACGTGCCGACCAAAGCCGGCTACCTCGGCTCCTTCGGCTCTCAGTGGGTCCTGGCTATCGCCCCTTTCATCCTGTCCCTCATCATCCCCGAAAGTCCCGCGTATCTCGAAGAGCGCGGTGAGCCGGACAAGGCGGCCAAGTCATCGGAAAAACTGTATGCGCCTCGCGTCGACGCGATGAAAGTCCTGCGGAGACTTCGCGCCAGCATCATCGAGGAGAAGGAGATAACCGCCGGAGCCAGCTATTTCACTTGCTTCAAGGGCACCAACCTCCGGAGAACAATGATTGTCGTCATGGCGAACATCTTTCCGGCATTGTTCGGTCTTGACCTCATCTCCAAGTCGAGTTATTTTCTTCAGACCATCGGCATGAAGTCCCGCATCAGTCTCATGATTCTCATCGGTGGTATTGTGGCTGGTACTATTGCCAACGGGCTTGGTTTGTGGGTTCTGTCCCGCGTCGGGCGGAGAAAGGTGACACTGATATCTTTGTCGATATCAACCGTGCTCTGGGTGGCTGTCGGTGTTTCCGGCATCTGGCAAGGCCCGGCGGTCGCCTACTTCACGGCCGGAGCATGCATCCTCATCATCGTTGTCTGCGGCATGAGCGTGTGGCCAGCATCGTACGCCATCATGGGCGAGACGAGTTCCTTGAGGTTACGAGCTAAGACGCAGGGAATCGGCGGTGTAGCCCAGCAGGGCTCTTCGGTAGTGATGAACATCATCCTTCCTTACGCCTACAACCCCGACGCTGCCCATCTGGGTGGCAAGACGGGTTTCATTTATGTGGCGCTATGTGCTCTGGGAGTAGCGTTCTGCTGGTTCTTTCTGCCTGAAATGAAGGGAAGGAGTGTGATGGAGATTGACCATATGTTTGACCTGAGACTGCCAGCTCGCCAGTTCAAAAAGTGGAGAGGAGACGTTCGTCCTGAGTCAAACTGAGATAATGATACATTTATGCTCTTCATGATTCATCGGCTTAGCCAGAGGTTTCATTGGAGTTAGGACTACGAAATATTTGGCCGGTGCACTTTGATGCCGTACCTCTGAAGGGAAGCAGTATTGGTTAACTCTCAGTTTGGACACAATTCGCGTGAAATTGAGTCAAGTTGGGTGTCTGTTTGGAACAAAACTCCCGGAGAAGCCATTTACGGGAATCCATTGAAGTGGAAATTGGCTGTTTGAGTTGAAATTCAGGCTAACACTGGAGTTGTCGGTTCTTTGTTGGTATATCGGCTGACAATCCGTGAATGTAACAACACATTTGTAATGGTCAATATACCATCGTGTTCTTATGCTGCCTGTTCGGGTCACCAGCCGGTGTTGCGGCCTAGGCCCACGTGAACTACTTGGCAGCCTGGGCATAGTCTCGGTGCCCCAACGAGAAATTAGAGAGCTCAGCCTTTGCCTCATGGCACTCCACAGTCCGAGACCATTCCTGGCTAAATCCTTCACTAGCTATGAATTGATGGTCGCCAGCCTTGTCACTCAACTATGGCTGCTCAGGAGCTCGCGTCTCTAGCTTCGGCCGGGGTGTCTCTTGGATGCTATCATGGCAGGGCTTGGACCGGCTTGGAACCTCAAATTAGACTGCACCTATCAGCCAACATTAATCACCTGGTACTAGCGGATAGTATTGTTACTCTCTTCAAATAGAGGGCTCAGGGCATTCTCCATGCGACTGCGAATCAATGACCAAGAAACAGAAGACGGTAAAGTCACCCGAGGATCCGGGGTTGGATTGCCGCACCAGATTTCCCCCCCCAGATATAAGAGCTGGGGATCTCCAGATCCGGGCGTTAGAGAGGAGCATTGGTCTCCAGAGCTTATGTGTCCGCAACCTGCGATCGTTTTCTTGCTTCTGGATGACTTTGAAGACCATCCTTTAACATTGACTCATTTAACCCCTTTCACTCTTGGGAGTCATGGTGTTCTCGAAGCTCAAAGGCTCGAAGCTCAATCAAGAGGCGACCGTCCATGCCCAGGAGGAAGCCCCTGACTTCGAGCATGTTACCTGGTACCAGGACCCAGGATTGCGGAAACTTTATTGGCATGCCTTCAATCTTTGTGTTGGATCCGCCAGCACTGGCTAAGACGGCATGTTCTTCAATTCGGTGCAGAACTTAGACTCGTGGAAGGATTACTTCGACCACCCTACTGACCACCTCCTGGGACTTCTGGCTGCACTCTATCAGATTGGCAGTCTTGGCTCTATACCTATTTTGTAAGCTCTTCCATGATCATGAGTCGGTAAATGTGCTTATTTCTTGACCTACAGGCCTTACTTTACCGACCACTTTGGTCGAAGGCTCCCTATCGTGATCGGAGGCGTGATCACCATTGCAGGTGCTTTGCTCCAGGGATGTTGCCAGAACATGGGTGGTGAGTTCCACACTCATTTCACAATGTTTGCAGTTGAGGCGACTGACATCCCAACTATAGGATTCATGGGCGGTCGTGTGCTGCTAGGCCTCGGTAACTCGTTTTCTCAGATGGCTTCCCCTATGCTGCTCACCGAGATCTGTCACCCTCAGCATCGTGCTGGGCTCACCACTGTACGTATCTTTCTGCTTTAAAGATTCGAAAATTTTCTATTCAGATTGTTTTATGTTCCATACATTACCGATATCCTGTCACCAATAACTAGCATAACCAAGGCCAACATCAGGACCCAATGGATCAAGACATTGTCAGGGGTGGTAACAAATCTAACATGCCTGGCATCAAATAGGTTTACAACTGCCTTTGGAATGTAGGATCTCTGAGTGAGTTGAACTAGGAAAACTAATCAATGTCATGCCTAGTCAATGTGTTCATTGTGATCGCAGCTGTTGCGTGGGTTTGCTTTGGCACCGACTTTATGAACAACCAATATTCTTAGCGGATCCCTGCTATCCTCCAGGCTGTCCCTCATTCGTTCAAATTCTTGGAATTTACTGTGAGTGACCTCCAAAAGGCTGGTCCTAGTGGACGTTCTGATACAATTTGCACACACTAGGGGTGCCCGAGTCGCCAAGGTACCTGATCGCAAATGACAGACTCGATGAGGCGCTGGCGATTCTCGGCAAGTATCACGCTGATGGAAATGCTGAACATCTTACCGTCAAGTTTGAGTACCGCGAAATCAGAGACACGATCAGACTGGAGCGGTTGGCCAATAAACACAGCAGCTATTTCGACTTTTTTGGAAGCCCCGGCAACCGCTACAGACTGATGATCTTGATATCTTTGGGAATCTTTTCTCAGTGGTCCGGAAACGCTATCATATCCAACTACACCAACATCCTGTACGATAATGCAGGAGTCACAAAATCTACGGCCAAGCTTGGCGTGAGTGTTCCCTACCTGGAAACTAACCACGTTCTTCTCACTGACAGCAGTGTCCCCGGGTAGCTCTCTGCTGGTTCTTCAATGGTATCACTCATTGTTTCGATCACTTTCGCTCTCATGGTTGACAAGTTCGGTCGCCGTCCCATCTTCCTCACTTCAACCGGGGGCATGTTTGACACTTTCATCTTCTGGACTTTGACCTGCGCGCTCCACGAAGATGACGGATCTCCAGGCGCAAACCATGCCATGATATTCTTCATCTGGGTCTTCAACGTTGCATATGCCATTGCGTGGTCCGGTCTCTTGATTGGATATGCAGTGGAGATTCTCCCCTACCAGTTGCGAGCTGAGGGTCTCATGATTCTGAACATCGCTATCCAGTCAGCGCTTACACTCAACAATTACGCCAACCCAGTGGCCCTAAAGTTCTTTGAGGGAGAGACGTGGAAGCTGTACCTCATCTACACCGTATGACATAGTCAGAAATCTCTTCCATCGCCAAAGCTAACCATACAAAACAGTGCTGGATCTTCTTAGAGCTTTGTTTCGTGTTCTTTAAATACGTTGAGACAAAGGGACCAACCTTGAAAGAGCTTGTCAAGGTTATCGATGGTCCAGATGCCAACATTACCTCGCTCAACATTCAACGGATCGAAAAGAAGACCCAGAAGGACGCCAAACGCGATAGCGAAATCGTCGAGGGCGTTAGCTCTGTGGACTACTCCAGGGACGATAAGGGTATGAGGACTTGATTGGCATAAGCACAAGCGACAAGTTGTATGATGTGAGGCTGAAGGGGAATTAGACCACTGGGAGGCTCAATGTCGCAGCTCTGCCAACTTTTCCTGCAATCCTTGTTAGACATTGATCAAAGTAGTGACGCTCGCTCAAGAACTTCTTCAACTAACAAGGAAGCCACTCAATGTTTTTCAATGTCTCTATTCTTTGAAGTTTGCACAAATTACCAACCTAGTACAATGGTTCTTATTGTGCTCGACGCGGATGAGTGTTCAATGCCATCAACTCTGTAGCTTCTTGAAGTTCCAACCTGATCCCTTGTTACCTGTGATGGGCGTGCTGAAGATAGACCGAAGAAGTAGGCAAAAAACACTGAAGCTCGATGAGGTCCTCATTTAGTATCCAGATAACGAGGCAGTTTTGAACAATCGAGCCCTTGCATTGTATCCTGATGATAGTTACAAACAAGATCAACCAAACGTCCCTTTGCCCCAGACCATCTCCCAACAATTTGAAATTGACGCTGAAATTCCATTTATGAATAATTATGTACGTGCTGTTTCTATGTATTCCAGATACCACACGATATGATATGATGTAGATGGTTTCTATTCTGCATTGATGCCGGCCTTACCCCTTACTCCAGATGATATAAAAATAGGATCACGCTGTTGTCTCCTCAGTCTCGACGCTGATACACGTCTCGACTGTAATGAACCCGCACATCTTGGACAGCTCTTCGCTGACGAGACTCATGTTGAAGGAGTCATCCTCGAAGAAGTCATGGGGAACATGAAACGATGAGTCAAACTCCTCCATCGTCTTAATAGCCTCATCCGCGACGTCATATTCGAAGTCGTAGGTGTAAAATTCTTTGATTGTTTCTGCCGATATGTTAGCCGAAGGGGTCTTTGGCGAGGGCTCGAACGCGTCGTACTGGGGATCTGCTCTTTGGGCATAAACTCCGAAAGCTCATTTTCATCGAAATATGCGCCATCTCTTCCGACGTTGCTGAGTACCTGGATCATACTGACGCGACTTCTGCGAATTTTTTCGTACATCCCCAGCAATTTTTCCACGTCCGCGGCATCAGTAGCAGCAGCCATCACGATGCCCAACGCGAGTCCATCTTCAAGAGCCATGGCACCACCTTGGCCCTGTTCTATATGATAGGAGTCAGTGGAATCCCGGCCATGATCTCCTGCCCCAATGGCGGGTGAATCGCTGATGAACTACTTACGAGGCAACACTGGATGGGCGGCGTCGCCAGCCAAGACCATTTTGCCCTTGTGCCATGTTGGTGCTGGAGGGTGATACCATAACGGCCATTGCCGGACATCGGTCGCTTTGCTGTGACGAGTATTAAACAAGGGTGGTCGTCGCAAGATGCTACAGGGTGTGCGTACTTGATAACCGCCATCAGACTTGGATGGAGGCCAGAGAATTTCTCCATAAGCTGCGCTTTATCGAACCCTACTTGGAAGTCTAAAATTGCAACATTAGTGAGACGTATCGAGTCTGCGGGCTACAAGGGACGACGAACCTTCGCGAGCAGCTGGATCGATGTCATTTTCACAGGTCAAGCCCATAAAGTTGTGGATCGTGTTGCTATTCCATCAGCTGGATGTTCCTTCTAGCGTGGTTCTCGGCACTTACTTGCGACATGTGTACGCTATCAGCCTTCTGTCTGTCTTCTCGTCGGTCATCACACGGATAAGACCATCTACGTTCTCGTTCCAGAACTTGGTCTCAGGGTCTGCTTCGAGCACTTCGGCAGGAATCAGGAACCGATAACACATGTTGTGGTGCTTGGGCGGCACGGGTGTGCTCTCGTGGCCGAAGACTACCTCGCGTGCTGTGGATCGGATGCCATCCGCGCCCACGATCAAGTCGGCGCGAATCTCCTCCCTATTTTCCAGGTACACAGCTGGCAAGTCGGGGTCCTGCTGTACATTAGCCAGAGTAAGAGTAGTCGTGCTTGCAAAGGACGGCACTCACGTATCTAGCAGCTGGCGAGTTGAGATGAATGACCACGGGGACACCCGGGCCTGCGGAACCGGTCGCCATCTTCCTGAGGGTCTCATGGAGATCCACACGATGAGCGTACCACAGATTGGCGTCATAGTAATCTTCACTGTCAGCATGAGAATCGGTCCCTAAGATCTCCATCGTCACGGGGTCCTGGTCGTAAATGGTACCGGCTTTGACGAAGTCGGACGCCACTGGATCGAGACCCCATCGTGTGAGGAACCTTGCCGTGTTAGGGGTGATATTGAGGGCGGCACCAATCTCGTACTCGCAGGAGGATCCCTCATAGATGCGCACCTTGTGGCCCGCGCGGCGGAGGGAGATGCTGGCTGAAAGGCCGGCGAGACCAGCCCCAATGATAACTACGTCAAGCATTGCGCTAGTGGTTATGCAGGATGTGGAAAGAGGGGAGAGGGAAAGTCGAATAAGTAAGAAAGGGGAAGTGTGCCGTCACGGGTATGCTTGTGCAATGTTCAAGGTTTGCGAGCTAACGGGGCGACTAAAGTACCTAGCGAAGGGAGAAATTGTTATCGAACTCCGGTGCTCTCAACAGGAGAACCAACACGGGAAATGGCGTCGTTGCATTCGCGTCCCTGTCCTGGCTAGGAGATTACAATCAGTCCCTCCCCCGATCTGCAGAGCTCTCCGGTGCTCCGCTCACCAATAATGGGTATAGTACCAGGACTAGGACTCAATAGCAAACACTGCACGTACTACATAGCTGTTGGTTGGTGATTGATTAATGACAGTTTTCCTTGAACACCTAGGTTTCCTTCACGGTTCAATAAGTCATTGTTCGGACGAAAACAGGAAAAGAGCTGTCTGCATCATGTTTGAGAACTGCTACCAGTACCTCGGCAAGCTGTGATTTCTCCGACAGGGAGGGGGAGCAGAGCTCGCAAGGGCTGTGTCCCAATAAACGAGTCGGGGAACCCCCGAAAATGTTTATATTACGGAAAGAAGAGACCATGACGGGTCATGTTGGATGTCCAGTTGGTTCGTTTCGGGGTCTCGCACTCCGCACAGACGAGATTCAACATCCCAGCGGATGGACAGGGAATACCAAATGAAGATCCACTAGGGGGAAGTCTCGGTCGGTCTCCAGAGCCATACTATTGGACCATGCGACGTCGACCAGATCTTTTCCGGGGCTAGGTCGAACCCCTTGTTAGAGAAATTTTCATGTCATTCACGGTTCACCTCTAGGCTACCAGCGGCAGGTGCAGCGGGAAATGGCAGCTGGTCTCGTCCACAAGTAAGTTCGGTCGTGCACCATCGAATTACTGCTGTTACGCCGGCGTTGGTTCATCACGACATTGTGCTGTTGCTGAGTCTTGTGTGGGTGAAGGGGCCATCAGACTAACCGTTGCCCACAAGCATCGAAACCGACATGATACCCGAACCCCGAACCTCGGGTCCGAAGCGTTGAAGAGCGTTACGATAGCGTATGATGGGCGTGTCGACCTCGGCTTTCCACCATTCCGCTCCCATCCGATACCGGCAAAAGTGGTCTAAGTAACCAAAGTACCTTGGTCACTATTGAAGCTAAAGTCACAAAATTAGAGGCACCCCCGCTCATGATGACTTTAGTGACTATTAAATGCTCTGGCACTTTGACATACCCTCTAGACCTGAGAGCGCTTAAGACTTAGGCCTATTTTATGCTAAAGGATAGCTAACTAGTAATCTTTGCAAGAAAAAGGAAGGAAAAAGTCTATAATAGTAAAGTGTCGTTACTGGGCATTCTATACTGTATTAAGACATTGAGATACGGCACAGGTCAGAGGCGCTGCGTATTGGGTTTTAAGTACTGTGATATTACATTTACTAGGTGAGCTGCACTAGGCCTCTTATGGGGGTTTAGGGCGATTATGTTCATCAATAGTAAAGTGTAGTTACGCAAATAACCTTACTTTAAGAGGGAGTGTTTAAGTGGGTATATAAGTGCTAGAAGGACTGTACCTATGGCAAATGTCAGACGCGCATTACCGCTGGATTTTGCCACCTAAAACAGCGAAATCCGATGGCATGTGCATTTTGCCCCTTGACGTAAAATCCCGTATGACGGGATGCCAGATATAACGATAGTTACATACATGACAATACAACAAGGATAACTGCTTATATGTACTCCAACAGATTCCTTATTTCTATACGGGGTCTTGAGGCCCGAGTCCGGGCTGCCATTTGAAACTTTGTTTGTCAGGAGTAGGGACGGCTTTGACGCCCCAACATCTATCAAATGCTGGGGATGCCGAACATGCGGCAAAATGAAATCCGGAAGAGGTAGACTGTTGTGCTTGGTTTCGCATAAACCATACCAGTTGTTAGCGCTTTCCCAATTCAATTTTAAGTCTGTACAAGTCAAGAGAAAGGAGCAATTCAGGCGATGTCGACTGTGGCGGTCTTCACGGCCCTGGTGATTAAAATCAGGGCAATCCGTTCGGCAAAACATTTTCTCATCATACATCCAAGTGGGGATCCTGGAAAGCAGAAAACTTACCTTAAGTCTCATGAGTTTGAGTTGAGCATATAACAGTCAATGAGCAACGTCACCGTGTTTGTTGCCCTTCTTGGTACGGCTAGGCGGCTGTGATTGATTTGAAAGCAGGGGGCCTTACCTTCAGTAACGAAGAAACAGACTTTATGTAATTTTCTGTCCCGATTCAGATAACATATTCACTCCCTGTAAGCTATCACGAAATGTCAGTTGCATATGAATCCTCTCAAAATGAATCATTCACCCTCATACGCAACTCATTTCGACTGGATCCTCACATATCTTCTTGGCACATCATACAGTAATATAGCGTCCACGCATGGCTGCTGTGTAGATGGAATATGAGCGATAGTGAATCATTCTAACATCCTGGTCTGCGTGGGGGTTCTTCAATGGCGCTATGTTCACAGCGTGCAACGGTAGACCTGCTGCACGGTCTGACAGTTTGCCCGGCAGTCCTTCATCGGTCTTTGAGGGCCTGTTTGACGTAACAGTTCCGCAATTGTTTCTTGGTGTTACAGTTTCGCCCCTAAGTGCTGTTATATCACTAAATACCCTAACCTAGCATGACATATACCTTGTCCAACCGAAAGGTAGCACTAGCTCATGTTCTTCTGCCGAACAAGACTGTCTTCGTCACGGTACAAATACTTAATAATAGAACTCTCGAGACCCCTGCCCGTCAGCCACGGTCAGTGGCCGAGGCTCTTATCAAGACTCCTTATTGGCCATCACCTATCATCAATGGAGTCGGCATGCCACATCCAAGTCGAATCCGGGCAAGAAATTGCTTTACAAGGCTGGAATTTTAAACCAGATACACCCAATGTAACTTGTTTGTTTCTTGCTCGGGCAAAAAATCGGGTCAAAACGAGAGTTTGAATTTGGAATCAAGAACATAACTAAACGAGAGTAGATGACAAACTAACATCCGTAGCTGATTCTGCCAACGTCTTCAAACCAGCCATACTGACAATGAAAATTGAATTTCACACGATCCATACATGTAGCATATAAATCAAAACTCGCTCCGCGGTTCAATCAACCTAACAACACGTGACTCATACACTGTGCACCCCGTTGCTGATGAGCCTCATATTTGTCGTTCTGCTGTATTGTGTCTCTGAGAAGATAGAATGGTAAATCCGAAACTCGTGCATTTGTTCCCAAGAAATAATCATGCTGTTCTTTCCCGAGGTCTGCTTACAGTTTCTGATTTTAGTCGCGGTCAACGGCTCTGGGTGGCTTCGGACCAGAATCGGACCGGTCAGTATCGGGGCCATTGTTAGGCCGACCAGACGGGTCCCCGGGAGGTTTAGGAGGTGCCTGCTTCTGCTGCGATACTAGCTGAATGTTATTTGGGTTCTCTCTCCGCTGAGTTGCTTTCTGAGAACCTACCACTGTGCAAATCATCAACTTGCCGACGAGGTGGTCGAGGGGGGTTACGATCATCCGGGCTTGGGCGAGGTCCATCTGATGAAGGGAAATTAGTTTTTTTTTACTCAGATAACCGCCATTCATCATCCTGTACTTACTGTCGTCATTATCTGGCCGAGGTGGTTGGGTGTTTGCATCTTGCGGCTGCTTTCGCCGCCCATCTGACAAAGGAAATTCAGCCTACTTGCTTAGAAGAGGGCGGCCATATAGTTGTACTTACTGCTGTCATCATCTGGGGGAGATGACGGCGGGCCACCGGGGCCTTGCCGTCGCCTCAGAGGACCATCTAATGGGAAGCATTAGCATGCTGATCTTGGTACGCCGCCATTTTCTCATCAGGACTCACTGTTACTGTTATCCGGCCGAGGCGGCGGACCACCAGGTCCCTGCTCTCGCCTCGGAGGACCATCTAATGGGAAGCATTAGCATGCTGATCTTGGTACGCCGCCACCTTTCCGTCTGGACTCACTGTTACTGCTATCCGGCCGAGGCGGCGGACCACCGGGTCCCTGCTGTCGTCTCGGAGGACCATCTGAAGAACATGAATTAGCTCGCTTATCGTAATAGGATTGTGTTATGGCGTGGTTATGCTCACTGTCGCCGTTATCAGGTCGAGGTGGCGGGGGTCCTGGATCCTGTGATCGACGCCAATCTAGTTCGCGAAAATCAGCCTGCTTTTCAAGAAGCGGAGAGCTAGATTTCGTAAGGTACTAACAATGGCCATCTTCATTGTCATCGTCGTCATCATGATCATCTCGGATATGAAGACTGTTATCAAGAGCCAGACTTTCGCGTCGGGTGTTCGCAGAAACATCATTTAAGCGCTTCGTTACAGACCCTGAAGGCAGCACGAGTGCCAAGCCTAGAGAGTCCATGAGAACCAGACCCAATAAGGTATGCATCCATGTAATTCCTCGCATATTGTGACGTTGTGTACTTGTTGATAGATAAATTTATGGTGAGCTGATAATTGTTGAAGAAGGTGGTTATCGTAGGCTTTTTGTTTGTGATGCTGTTTTCTCAACCATCATAACTGACAGAAGGATCGTCTGCTTTTATATTTGTTTTCGACAACCTGACAAAAGCCATAATCACCCTTCTTTTCTCGCTTTGTTTCGATCATCGGGTCCATCAACTAAGCCTGGCCCAGAAATAGAAAACAGCGTATCCATCGATTCTCAATCCAAGATGTAGAATGTAGACAGAAGTTTAACGAGCTGAGCCTCCATTTCCAGTCAGAAAGATGGCGCGTCTATCGTCATGCGAATCAATGGCAAATTGGGGATTCTGTTCCGGTGCCAAGCCCAGCTGTCCGGCTTAGCCAGCGCTGCTCCATGATAATCTCCGCCATGTATAGCGACCTACAACACGACTATTGTATGGGTTACGTGTCAGATATATTTGTTGAAGAACTTAAGATGGCTGAATGAGACGTGGCACTGGGTCCAGGTTTGGAAAACCCCGAGCGTGGCAACTACTCTGGTAATCTTCCTCACAAAACTCGAGATCTTCTCGCTTATTGATACCCACCCCAGACGCGCAATCACTTGTTCCTTGATGAGATTCGCTCTTCAGGAAATATGTCTGTACATAACTATCGCAGTAGCTTTAGTGACTTTACGAACACCATATACGTATAATGACTATCAACTTCTAAACCTTATGACAATGTGGCGTGTGAAGAAAATTCGGGCCGGTAGAGATCGGAGCAACTCATGAGCAGCTAACTTGACCATTGCTGACTGGACATTGTATTGTATTACACGATTGCTAAGAAACCTCAAACTTGGATTCCCCTGGAGCTCCAGTGGCAGTGATGGCCGCGTGGTAGCCACTTGTAAACTTTATCCGAACGGGATCAAACTTTGAACCAGAGTTTATCTTGAGGGTGACCGAGTAAGCAGCATTCAAGTTTTTTCTGGCATCAATAATGTTCAGACCTGTTCCAACGACTGTTGGGATTGTCTGCTGCGTAAGCCTTGTTCATAATCGTGTTTATCAATATGTCCCACAGCTTGCGTAGAATCTCGTTCCTTTTCTCTTTCTTTTCACTTTCTTAAGTGCGCTGCGTTGAACATGGCAAACGGGTTCCGCGGAATCAGCAATACTCGCAAACTCGAGACACGGTCAAGATTTCTGCTTTGATCATAGCAACGGCTACAGGAAACAACCGAGCTGTACACCCGGACATTCCGTTGATCACTGCGCATAGTCCATGCAGGTGGCGCAGCAGCCTTGGCGAGCGATAGTCAGTGAATAGCGGATGAATAAAGTTATAGTTTAGTGGGACGTTGACAGCTCGAGCGGGAGAACCGCATGAACAATGTCATCGCCCAAGCGACTTGGCTTGTTTTCGACCGTGAGGCGAACCTCCAAAGACCGAACTGGAGAGCGATAATCCATGTACAGACGATGTTCCCACGCGATTCGGGGTTCGGAATCGTAGTTGACATCGTTGTCTCTGTTCGTTACCATTCTTGATTACCCAATCCGTTCTAAGAGATCCCCTTGAGGCCGAAAGACAGTGACCGCTACCGGCTTGGTTAAAGATTATTTAGAGAAACCACAGTCTTGCCGTTCCACGGCCTTTTAGCCACTTAGCGTGATTAGTCTAGGTGGAAAGGCAATCCCCCTACCCCACGCCAGACCTATGTCTAAGCTCAAAGCTCGTCAGACGTCTCCTTACAAGGGTCTGCCATGCCCGCACTATTCCCTCTGGCTTACGCATGTATCCTCTATCTCCAATGGCTCAAGGTAGTTGAAGTTCTTCGTCTGGCCAGTGGTGAGTGAGTTCATGCCCTCAAGAGAGGTCACAAAGCCATCCCTAGAGCTATCTGTAGCAAGTAGAATCTTGTCTCTTGCCCTATCTCCCATGTCACCATCCAACATGTCATGCAGTCAGGATGCTTCCAGCCTGTAATTCTTGGGATAGCAACAATTCGTGGTGGTATACTTTTATGGAGCAGCCAGTCGTCATACCTTGGGAACAGGCTTGAGACATTCCAGTTCCATCAGGCAACCTCGCTGAACGGCCGTTCGCTCTGGTCATAAACGGTGTCCCATGTCACTGTTGACATGTTAGCAATAGAAAGATATTGCGATGTAACAGGCTCTGCGGGAGGATGAGGGGAAGAAAATGCCTACTATTGAACTTCAACACTGCTGTAGGGAGGGCGCTGTCCCTCCAGATGAATTTGACTTGTGGAATATGATGACGGTTACAAAGCCAACATGAAGACTCCTGCAGGTCGACGGCGCCCAGCTTCCCGAGGGCGTGTCTCCTAGCGACTTGCGCATGTGTGCCGGGCACCCGAACGGCGAAGTGCGCATCCTCGATCCTCAACTAGGCGCATCGCTAGCCCCTGTGGAAGCTGGTGCAGAGGGCGGCGTTCCTTCTGCTAACGAAACCACCCTCCTTTTGAGTATTCCACTCGGCGGAAGAGCGTACTACTCCGCGGAGCCCTATGGTTGTTCTGGCGGTTACTGCTGGAAGGCTTGCGGGCAGCTTGGTGAATGGTTTTAGACGGCTAGCAATGGTGGGTTTGGCCATTGGAACAGATGTTCATCCTTTAATGACTGTGGGGAAAGCCCGATAATGCAAGCCTGCGGCAAAGGCTCTACTGTGTCGTGGTCATGTGGCCGCAGCTGTTGAATATATAGAGGACGTTCTTAGATGGGTTGCCTGGGTATGTACGTACGGTTGATCGTGTTTCCTATAGCTAGGTGTCTTTCTCGAGATATTGTCTGCATGTAGACGTTGGGGTGAATACTTTATAAATGGGTTAGGGTCTTGCTGTCTTATAGGAAACTTATGGACTGCTAAGACAGTGTAGTGAAGAGATCGTTGGCTTACATAGGAGGGCAGTATGGTAATACAGGCGAATGATGCGAGTAGAAACCGAAACACCACGGGATGAAAGACATGGTAACGTTGACCCAAAGTGGTGGTGATGCATAGTTACATGTGACTACTCCATCATGGGCAGCACGTAAACATGGAAACGGATGTTTATGTCCTTACGGGCTGCGCCTCGCGGTAAGCACAGTGAGTAGGGCGTAAATCTCTGGATGATGCTCTCTCGTTGACTGCAGCCCTACGACATGTCTCGGCTTCGGACGACCCTGGCGATCAACCCCCCAAGCTTATGTGAGTAATAGCCTACCAGTAGCTTGAGGGTCTGCCTGGAGGAGGGCTTACATGGTACTGACATCTCTGCGTAAGCACTAGAGGGTCAAATCTGCACTGACCCCCAAACTTAGTGGTAGAGGCGTTCTTGGCCGAACTTATTGTTACCCTGTGTTATGGTGTCGAAAATCGGTACGGTACTCTCTATATGGAATACCAAGCCAAAGTCTCTGTGAGAGTTATGACATTTCAACATTACCCTGTCTAACCATGATCCACACAAGTGCGCTGTTGTCTTCCTGAAAACCAGCTCCACCAGCTGGCTTGAATATGGAGCGTCATTTAAAACTGCTTATGGAGATGACGGTTTTCAGTATTTACTGCTTTCAAACTTAAGATGTTTCTGTCGCCAGATGACATGCCTTTTTCCGTATATCTTTGATGTGGCTATGCGGCGTGTCAAACTTAGTACTCTTAGTCAGGCTCGCGTGCTCAAAACCTTACCGCGGATATAGCGAGATAGTACAAGAGGCGAGAAGTCCCTTATCGTAATGTGCGTCACCTCAAGAGATATGGACTAGGATCGAGGGAAGCACACAGTATCAGTTGATCTCCAATGGCCGAACATTGGACGCCAGCACTTTGAGACGGAAAAATCGTCATTTGCAACTCCACTTGAGTTTGCACACTGGCTATGGTCCAAGTGGCCCGAGGACGGGCTGAGAGTATTATTTTGTGAAAACCTACGCAATGCCTGATGTTGCGGCCAATCAATGACGATGAAACATCAACGGCTGAAAAAGGTGCAGAGCCTTGTAGTGTTTTGCCAAGGTGGCAAGACGTCCGCGCGACATGAGCCGTGCGACATTTGATCCCACCATCATCGCACAACCTCTGCAGGTACAGCAGCCTCCTGTTGAAGGTTATACTGTGCAGCGGGATGTGAATAAAGACGGCGTTCCCGGCGTAAATTCAGGATTGACGTTGCCCCTGTTCTATCTCCCCGGCCTTTGAGTGATACTGACACCACCTCCATTGTACTTCAAGGGAATGGATAAGTTCCAATCATATTTTGCGCCATAATCAGTCGTTATGGGAAACTCTGGCGAGAAGAATACAGAAACTGTCCAACCCATTGCAGCTCAGAAGGTGACCACAATGTCCAGATCTTCAAAAGGCAACCATTGGTCACCAGATAACTAACTCAATACAGGGAGAAAGCATCGACGAGAAGGTTTCTATCGAAGAAATATCCAGGTAGAAAATTGAATATTGTGTACTCTAGGGGGAATGATATCATTGACATCATGAAGACAGCTGAATGCCACCCCCGAAGAAGTTCTTGAAGCTAGAGAACATTCCATCACAATTTCTCTTGAAGAAGCCAAAGAGGCATGTCCCCACCTACAAATAAACCCAGAAAGCCGCTAACATACCATGCAGTCTGCTGAAAGACTAGTCTATCAACATGGCCTCGACCCGAATTTCCCAGCCGGCGCCATCGAGCGTCTCAAACTCTTTCTCGCCAATGACGATATCTTCGCCAACCCGGATTCGCACACTCACGAGATCTCCGAGGTCAAGATTGAAGTCTCCCTCTTGACCACCAACAGTCCATACGCCGAAGTGCGTGCCGTTGTCGATTCGCATGACGACGTAAGCCTCCCCGTGAGCACGGTCCGCGCCTGGGTTATCGGTATATTCTTCGTTGCCTTCATTGCATTCGTAAACCAGCTGTTCAGCGTGCGTCAGCCCTCCATCATCCTCCGTGCCGAGGTGGTCCAGTTGTTGGCATATCCTGCAGGGAAGGCAGCGGAAAGATGGCTTCCCGATATCGGAATCACACTGTTCGGCGTCAGACATAGTCTCAACCCCGGGCCGTTCAACAAGAAAGAGCACATGCTTATCTCAATCATGGCAAGCGTCGGAAAGACGCTTCCAAGTTCTAGATACATTAGTATGCCTCATTGTGGTGACGTCTGTTCTCGCAACGTCCTTTGCTGACTTGTCTTTGTAGTCTTCACACAGTGGATGGATAGATACTTCGGACAGAAGTATGCAAAATCGTTCAGCTACCAGATTTTGCTTGCGCTATCAACAAATCTTATGGGATTTGGCCTAGCCGGCCTCTGCAGGAGGTTCCTAGTGTACCCTGCCTTTTGTTTGTGGCCTGGCTCGCTCGTCACCATCGCACTGAACAGCTCTCTCCACAACGGTAAGTTCTCTACGCAACGTTCCAAAAGGTACGGTAACTAAAGGCTTTTGCAGAGACAAACCCCGCAGTGCCTGGTCCATTCAACAGATTATATAAGATGTCCAGATACCGACTGTTTGTGGTCGCATTTGCCAGCATGTTTGTATGGTTCTGGTTTCCCGACTACATCTTTCGCGCCTTGTCACTCTTCAACTGGATGGCCTGGATCGCACCCAACAACTTTGCGCTTGCCGCTGTTGCAGGAGTCAGGAACGGTCTAGGGTTCAATCCCTTACCAACCTTTGACTGGAACGTTGCGACTCACATCATTCAACCTCTGGTTGTTCCGTTTCGTGTCACATTCAACACCTTTATTGGCGTCATCCTGGGAGGCATCACGATCATCGGCCTCTACTGGACCAACGCATACAATACCGCCTACCTCCCCATAAACTCGAACCTGATGTATAACCATTTCGGCAGTCCCTACAATGTGTCTAGAATCCTTGATAGACGTGGGTGGCTTGACGAGGCCAAGTACCAAGCCTACTCGCCGGGTTACCTGGCTGCGAGTAGCATTACCATGTACTACTACTTTTTTGCAGTCTATTCAGCAACGGTCTCATACGCCATTCTGTATCATCGCCACGACATCGCTATTGGGTTCCGGAGCTTCATGCGTAGCTTTAAGAAGGAAGCTTCAAACGACTACAAGGATGTCCATACCAAGATGATGTCCAACTACCCTGAAGGTAGGCTCAGTGCATCGGCCCACACATCGATTGAAATCGTAATAACAGCGCTTAGTACCCGAATGGTGGTATCTCATCCTCAACCTGGCTGCTATTGCTTTCGGTATTGCCGCCGTTGCTGCTTGGCCGACCGAGGTATGTCGCTCTTCGTTCCCATCGGGTGGGAGGGTGGTAAGAGATGCTAATAATATCATCTACGCAGACCAGCGTTGGCGTCGTTTTTTTCGGAATTGCCCTTGCGCTGGTGTTTGTTATTCCTACCGGCATCATTTTTGCTACTACTGGGATGGAAGTTGAGTTTAAGTATAGAACATTGTCCATGACGACCGACATCACCGGACTCGGCTGACTTGTCAAGCGTTCTCGCCGAATTCATCGGTGGTGCCGTTCAACCAGGTAATGCCCTGGCCATGAACTTTTTCAAGTGCTTTGGGTAAGCAAGCCCGGTTTATGAAGTGATGATCACTCAATCAACCATCTGACTTTCGAATCTAGCTATGTCACCACAGCTCACGCGCTGGACTTCGCCAACGACCTCAAGCTGGCGCATTATCTCAAGATTCCCCAGCGTCACACGTTCTTCGCCCAGGTTGTGGCTGTATTTGTGTCGGCGTTTGTATGCACTGGCATTATGAACTTCCAGATTGAGAACATCCCCAATCTCTGTTCCACGTAGGTGCTGTCTGCGCCCCGTTCTGAAGACGCTGACCCCTCACACGACTGTTTACTTTCAGGCACCAGAAAGACCGATTCACATGCCCTGGTGTCAATACCTATTTCACAGCTGCTGTGCTGTTTGGTAGTCTGGGTGCCCGCAAGGTCTTCGGCTCGGGAGGCATTTATACCGCGCTTTTGTCGGCCTTTCCTGTCGGTTTTGCGGTGCCATTCGTCCTATACTACTTCCAAAGGAATTATCCCCGCACGCATTGGTTTTCCAAGATACATCCCGTAATGATTCTTAGCGGGGGTATCAGCTGGTCGCCTGTGAGTCCTCTGCACCTCCCGATGCGAGATGGGTAGCCCTGTGCTTACCATTGTTTTCAGTATAATATCGCCTACATGTGGCCAGCCGTTCTTCCCGGCTGGTTGAGCATGGTGTACCTCCGGCAGCGCTACCTCGCGTTCTGGTCCAAGTACAACTACGTCTTCTCAGCAGCTTTTTCAACAGCCATAGCCATTGCTGGAGTCATCATCTTCTTCGCTGTCAGTTACCACGGATTAGAGCTCCATTGGTGGGGCAACCACCCAGAGAGTGGATGCGAAGCCACGGTTTGCACAAGACTGAAGTTGCCCCAAGGGGAGTACTTTGGACCACGCGTCGGCACTTACGCGACATAACCCTCAATTGAGAAGGTTCTGGTGGTCGAGGAGGAGCGAAGCACGTTGCCCATGCTACAGCAATGCATCCAACTTGAAGAAGGGTCCGGTCTAGGGGTAAACCCAGAGGATGTTGGGGGTCGATAGATGTCGCGTAAGCACTTGGCACCTACGCCACTGTGAGTATAATTACATGGTAGAAGCTTGGATGGCACCTATACTGGCCCAGCCGGAGTCTTTTCGAATATATATGATGGACGCGTCACGTAGTAGAGACAATACACATGAGTCTCTTCCCCTCTCCCTGCTCAGTTCATGCAACTCTCCACACCGAGCAGCCCGTGGCCCAAGCGCTATGAGATTGGCCAAGCCGAAGTCATATTTCCGACGGCGCGCTTGTTGGACACGGTGAAGCTCACCGAAACTTAGTTTGTTGGGCCGAGATTACGCGTTCGCCGCGTTCTGCGAACAGTTGACCCAAAAAGGGGGGCGATGAAACCATACAGCAGCAACGGCAGCCAATCAGCGTTAATGGTTTTCAACCGGTCAATGGTTGTCTGGAACAGATGGTTTTGTAAATCGTAACCTACCTGCATTGACGAGACGATAGCCCCTCTTCTGCTCCCCTCAGGATTCTCTTGGTCTTCAGCCCTGTGTACTCGATAGAAAAGCTCCGTCTAAGTTGAAGTCCAGCTCCGACCCCGGGATTTTGTCGGCAGGACGAGCGACGTCTGCTCTGCGCGGTAAACCAGCGACCTCGCCACCCACCCCCTTCAAGTTTACGGCCATGGGCAGCAGCCGGACCCCACCGGATAGCTGCGGAATCACGTTCCGGTCACCTTTACAGGTGAAAAGGGGCTGTTTGAGTTGCAGGTAAGCGGAGCCCGCTTTCACTGCTGCTCAAAAATCCAATTGTAAAAGAAGCACCTGAATAACCGCTATCCAGAACCCGAAAAGTGAAGTGTGACGGGACAAGACCATGTCGGCAATGCACCGCCATGGGAAAGGTCTGCGACGCCTACGCGGACCGTGGTGAGAGCTGCCCCTCGGGCCGGAGGACCCCACGGCCCTCGCCGCCAACTCCCTCCGTCTCCATGGCACGCTGCAACACGCATGCCGGCCTTGCCGGATTAAGCGCTTCGGACAGACGCCGCTTCGAATGGTTCGTTCATCAGGCGTCTAGCAGATTACCGGGTATCTTCAGTGCGCCATATTGGAAAAATCTCGTCCTCCAAGCAAGCTCGACCGAACCTGCCATCCTCTACGCTATCCTCGCCCTGGGGGCTGTCGATGAGCAAGAGTTGGCAATCACCGAACCGTGCGACGTCAGAGATGATGAGGCAAACGATCCGCAGTCCCCAAAGGCCGCACGCCATCTCGGTTTGCAGTACTACAACAAATCCATCTCCCTTCTTCAACCACATTTACTAAAGTCTGGCACCGGGCCAACTCGTGTTGCTCTCATTGCTTGCACGATATTTGTCTGCTTGGAGTTCATGCAGAGACGGTACAAACCCGGTTTCCTTCATTTTGGGTATAGTCTCCAATTGTTGGGCAGCTTGCTGCGAAACAGGTCCTCGGCAACGTCCACGGATCTATCCGACGACTGGTTTGCCGAAGAGATCCCGAGGCTTGATTTGCAAGCAGCTCTGCTCATGAACGAGTTCTACTTGGGGGCTGCCGATGCCACGTCATTCACATGGCACCCGTTGCCCCACGCCTTTCAAACGACCCGCGACGCAAGTCACAGCCTGGACGGTCTACTTTTCAGAGCCCATCAACTTCAGAAGAACGGCAGTGCGATAAACTTGTCAGAAGATGCAGTCAATATCTTCGAGCTTCTTGCTACACAACAAGCTCTTCGGAAAGATCTAGAGGAGTGGCTTCATTATTTTGAGGTTTTCAAAGCGAATAGTCTGAGCCACTTATCAAACGGAGAAAGGCTTACATGTCAACGATTACCCATATACCATACCATGGCGCATATCATCACCAACACCTCTCTGAACCCAAGAAACGAGTTGATCTTCGACCTTTATACGCATCAATTTACCTCGGTCGTGTTCCATTCACGACAGATCATCAACACGGTTCAACTTTCAGAGTTGCCAACCCCAGCAGCAGACACTCCTGGTTCTCACGTTCCTCAACTCGACTGTCCTGCTGACATTGGCCTCATCCCGCCCTTGTTCTATACCGCCATCAAATGTCGCGTTCCCAGGATCAGGAGGCAGGCAGTGGAGCTGATATTGTTAGGACAGCGTCATGAAGGAATCTGGGATGCAGACCTAACAGCTCGTGTGGCTAGAGAAGTGATGACACTCGAGGAAAGGGATGTACAAGACAGCCCACAGGACGGCAAATGTGATTCTCCGGACACTTCTTCAACCACTTCAACCATTTCAAGCACTCCAAGCATTCCAAGCCCGCCTAGAGTACATAGGATATGGATAGAGGTGCCCGGATACCTGAAGGGAGACATCCAACTCAGCGTCCAGAGAATTCAAAATGGCGAAACACGGGAGACGTTGACAAGGAGGTATAATCCAGTCAACGGGTCCTGGACGTCATGTCCTGTGCCACCTCGTGTTTCTGGAGCAATAAAACACGAAAGTGGAAAATAACATCCTACAGATAAGGGTCGTATGATTATAAAAAAGAGAGAGAATTGTAAGATACCTATTATATTGAGGGGCTTGTGTTGGTAGTTTCTATTACAGTTCCAAGAAGAAAAAAGCTAGCAGATTTGAGCAGCTTTCGCGTTGCTGTGTCTACATGGAAATCCCCCTACCTACCATCTCATCCTCGGTGAAACAAGACACATAAAGATTGGAATGTCAGTCCATGTCCAGTCTACCTTTGCTCCACACGCGATGTATAAGACGGAGTTTATCCAACAAGCTGAGCTGACCAGAAATGGAAGTTTCTTCTGGGTTTTCAATGTGTTGGAAACAGATTGATTGCAGCAGCCAAGCTTATAGTCCTATCCTGGATATCACGTACTGCGCAGAGTCGTTCTCGTCAACAGTCTCCGGCAAATTCAGAATGCGACCTCCAAAAAGCTGGGATACAGCCACGGCTCGATCTTGGCAAGTGACGAGCAGCTTGAAAACTTGCGGCCCATCTGCAAAAACTCTCACCATATGTAAAAGCTTTCCCATGATGAACATGAGATGAGGCTGTAGTCCTCCTGTTTCGTAGATCGCTGCCTCGTCGACGATACATAATACCACAGTTCCCGGTGGCAATTGCTTTATCAACTCTTTGAGCAACATACAGAGAAACTTTGGCTCAAGCCTCATCAGCTTCCTCCATTTCGAATCTGTCATGAAGAAAAGATCAATCTTGGCTCTTCTTTCTGTCGCTTGGTGGAGCAGCTGACCGATCAGACTCGCAATGAGGCCAACTGCTGACGAACGCCACGTCGCATTAGAGTCGAACGAATGGTTGGGTCGGTGTTCGCCACAGAAGAAGGCAATGACGAAGGAGTGTCCCATCTCTGATGTTACAGCCTGAGATTTGCGTGTGAGCTCGGCCATCGCCAAGCTAAGCGGAGATATACCATTGACAGCTGCAAGGTCGTCCCTGCCGTTTATTAGTAAATACGTCGAGAATTCGGACTGGATCATAAAAGCTTTGAAGTCGCGATGTTGAAAAAGAGCGGCAGCCTTGGACTTTCCCCTCTCTTCCAACTGATGACCACGTCGGACACACGAGGCGACGTCCCGTTGAACGCTATCCTTATCGTACTGAAGAATCTGATAGAGCTTCGACTTCGTAGCCTCTGCTTCCGCCTTTTCTTCGAACATCTTTTCTTGGCGTTGTTTGCGAACCTCCAGGGCCATAATATAACGCAATTCTAGGCTAGATTCGGCGTCATCGCCCGGTACCGTATCGTCCACATTCGCAATGTCGTAGCCTGCGATTCTCGGCAGGGAATATCGAAGCTCTGGTGCTAGGCGTTCTATTATGCAGTCAGCAGCGCGCCCTTGATACACGAAAACTTGGCTCCGTATACCTGTGCGGTTTGATCGGAAGAGTGGACTGGACTGAAGCATTTGAAGGAGAAGCTTGTGGACATTTTCGCTATCCTCCTTAATACTAGCCAGAAGACGCGAGTTTTCGTGAGTTTCTCTTGCATTGCAAATCTGCGCTTCTTCCTTGAATGCTTGAGCTTGCTTTCTGACATTGTCAACGCTGGTGTGCAAGTCGCTTTTGTATGTGCTTTGCTTTATGGTGACCTGGAGGAACTTTTCTGTTGTGCACCTTGGAGTCAGAGAATGGAACAAGGGGCTTTGGCTTACAGAAACCTACCCATCTTGCTGTCTGCAAAAAGCCTGCATGACATGACTTGGCGCGGCTAGAACAGCTCTGAATAGCTCAAAACTCCGACGATCGAGTGAGCGGCCACCCATCTCTCTGTATAAGGCAAAGGTCTGTCTTGCATTCTCCATGATGTCTGGTATATCGGCCAGGAATTGGAATATTGCTTCTCCGGTATTGCTGTACTGGGTGGCAGCCTTTTCATCTTGTGAGTAATTCTAATGATTGATCCATCATATGATGTTTACTTACCCCTATCGCCAGTTTGAAGACGCCGCAGATACTTTAAAAGAAGTGGACGTAAGCATCTGTAAATACGGAAAATGAAGTTGAAGCGGATGCTTGAGATAAGGACCAACATACCTAGATCCATAGTCGCCCATCGGCAATAGTCCTAGCCAGGTTTCGAGGGCGCCACTGTACTTGCCTATATTGTCAATGAAAACCATTGACTTGCTCTCTTTGTCTGGGCTGTCTTTCCACCGCTCTGCTGTTGTATTAACTTCACTCAGAACCTCTCCCCAGCTACATCGTCTCAGATCACTTTCCGCAATGGACTGCATATGGCGCCCCCCGTATCTTTTCTTCGAAAACTTCTCCTGTACCTGCAATATCAGGGCGAAGAGACTATCTTTTTCATCGTCAACTTCCTTCCACATCAGCGCGCTTATGGAATGGCCGTGTCGGTCAGCCCATGATTCGTTTCAAGCATGTAAGCATCCATACCTCGCTTGTTCACGCGCCAAAGCCTCGTTCAAGCTAACCAGTTCGCCTTTTTGCTCGCTGAAAAGAGGCCGCTCTTTCCCAGGTATGGTGACGCGATTCTCCATGAAAACCACAGCTTCGTTGACCGGATGTCTGTTTCTAGAGGCCAGAAAACGAGCCCTATCGTCCATTTCTGAGCCGTTGTAGGCCACAATTGAAGCCGCTGCTTGGAAGGCTGGATCATTAAAAATGAGAAGCTCTATTGTTCGAAAGTTTCAAACAGAAAAGAGCAACGGACGTCTGAAAGTACGCAGCCGCCAGGCCCTCTTACATCACGTCTTTACCGACTTTCGAATTGAAGACCTGGAGAAGGAGTTGAAACAGTTGAAGAAAGATGTCTACAAACTTGACGAATCTGTTGGGATGCCGGGGAAGGCTAGGTTTCCTGTTCATCGGCACGAATTGCTGCGGTTGAGTCCGCATTATTTCCGGGTCACCAGGCAGTCGGTCAGATTGCCTTGTTCACAACAGCCGGCGCTAGAGGTCAAGGTCCAAGAAAGAGTGACACCAATAACAGTGGACTTGAGCACCAATCATGGTCCAGAAGTCAAAATTCAGGAGAGAGAGCAGCTGGTATCAGACAAGTGCCAGGGCAACGAGCTGCATACATCAGAGCGGCTGCGCATTAGATCCTACTCACTGTTGACGCATCTGGAGAACATTTCAGGAAATGCTGTCTATTCTCTTGCGCAGAGGTCTAAGATTCAAGAGGAAATGGTCCATGGTGGTGTTGTGTTTCTGCGACCTTTCAAACTTTTTGTGCGGCACGAGTCACTCATTAGGGATAGCCTGAAGGAACTTGAAGACAAAGTGCGTGAAGGGGCTACGACTGACGGATCTACAAACGCGATTGATCCAAAACTTGGGAAGGCGCGGCAACGCGGGTACGAAGACAAAAACCTCCTTGAGGATCTAAAGCTTCTGGTGAACGATCTTTTTGATGCGGACGTCCGATCAACATTTGAGCTGCGTCAAATGATCGATGCAGGAACAGCGCTAGAGATAGAGTACGGCGATCTTTGGCATCTATTCTCAAGAGGTGACATTGTTCTCCTCCAATCCGACCAGACTCATGCTCGTCGAGTAGTCAATCTTGCTGGCGGGCGTGAGCGTCTGAGATACAGCCGAGACAATGAAGAACAGAATCTCGACGGTTTCATTGTTGACTGTTTGAGTCTTGGGGCGGACGGCTCTTCTTACATCCCAAAACTTGAAAAGATTGCTATCAAACAGTACGTCGGAAAGAGGAAAATCACGACCTTGTCTGTGTACCCTCTTCGGTTTGATCCTAGGGAGGCCGAGTTGCGCACCGAGTTCGCTGGGGTTGGACGGCGCTTGTTGGATCTGACCAGTCATTCATTTTGCCACAAGACTGTCCGGGGGAAAACTCTGGACGAGCCATCGCACGAACTCGATGCACAGGTCATTGTGGACACAACACTTGCGTTGACCACGAAGTCCGAGTGGCGACTCGACTCCAGCAAATCGACCGACGACTTCACCAAGAGGGACGGAGGAGAAACCGAAGAACAAGCCTGGTGTCAGCATCGCGGAGAAGGCTGCTGTGGGGGCGACGTCATCTTCAAAGACCTCAAATATGATGATATGGACGCTGCGACGTTTAATGGAAGAATGATGGGGATGCTGGGTCCGCTCCAGGCAAAAGACCTAACGGATGAAGATTCGATGGTAATGCAGCCCTATGTCTATGCGTTCGTTCTTCGTTCTAGACAATGGGTGAAAGTGAGGACTTCGGATCTTCACGACGTCGTCTTCGAGAACAGTTTCAAGGACCTTGTGATTCCGGATGAGCACAAGGAGACGGTGACAGCGTTGGTAGAAACCCACGAGAACACACGGGCCTCTCACCTGTCTGCGGATTTTAGACCGAGCATTGGGTCTGCGTTGGACCTGGTCAAGGGAAAAGGTTCTGGGCTTATCATTCTTCTACACGGTCCGCCGGGGGTAGGTAAAACGTCGACGGCCGAGTGCGTTGCCGACGACACCAAACGACCGCTGTACCCGATCACCTGTGGCGACATTGGAGAGACAGCTGCCGAAGTCGAGTCAAGCCTCCAATACAACTTCAGGCTTGCGCACAAATGGGGTTGCGTGCTGCTGCTCGACGAGGCTGATATCTTCCTTGCAAAGCGGACAAGAAGCGATATCCGGCATAACGCAGTGACCAGCGTGTTTCTCCGCAGCCTCGAGTACTACGCTGGTATTCTATTCTTGACTTCCAACAGGGTCGGCGCCATTGACCCGGCGTTCAAGTCGAGGATCAAAATGTCGCTCTCGTACCCAAAGCTGAATTTGAGCGTGACGACTCAGCTTTACCAAAAGTTCATCGACCGCGCCAGAGCGGAGCAAGACGCCACGCAGACCCATCATTTCAAGATCAGAGACAAGGAGATCTTGGCCTCTGCCAAGAAACATTTCATAAGACTTGAGAGGGAAATCCGGGAAACTTGGAATGGAAGGTAAGCTTCTCGATGCCTAATTTCTTGGCAGCTGTCGGCATGCTGACTATCGAACCAGGCAAATTCGTAACGCCTTTCAAACAGCCATAGCACTTGTCGAGTATCAGTATATGACTAAAGACGCGGACGAACCCAAGCCCTCTCTCGGGAAGAAACAGTTCAAGTCTGTGGCCCAGGGATCCAGAGAGTTTGATGATTATCTCCACAGTGTCTTGGGATCGACCGAAGCTGAAGTGGCCAGGCAAGATGCTTGGCGTGACGATGGTTACCTGGCTGCACCTGCAACCATGGGTATGGATCCTCTAGCTGCGTCCCAGAGATCGCAGGCAGCTTGGTCCGCTCGCAGCAGACAGGCAGGAAAACGCGTGCCGCAGGTATCTGAGTCCGATGAGTTTTCAGATTCTGACACTGAAGAGGACAATGCGAACGAGGGCGATAAGGAGAAGAAGCAGTCTGCAACGGAGGGACCTGCTGCTACGGCAACGGTCGAGGCACAATCCGCCGGAACTTATGGGGGCCCTATTGACAGGGAGCAGTTCCAGAAATTCTTGAAGATTCAAGATATGATGGCCAAACAGAGTTTGTAGACGAAAACGGGGTAGATATTAACAAGTCTGATGGCATCGTTTTCCGTTTGTCTAATCATTTGTTCCATGCTCTGGAAAATAAAAAGTCAGTCTGGAGGTTTCTACCAGAGCTTCTCTTTTTCGACTCTGTTACGCATCGCAAAGTCGGCAGGCTCTGTTTACCTTAGCCTACCAGTGAGCTCCAAGGGGAGAAACCAACTTGGTCTTGAGGTTTATGTGGTCACTCCATCAATTTTCAGTTCAGAATGTTTAATTATACCTGGGTTTCA
>MU846390.1:0-11418 GCA_030867225.1 Colletotrichum caudatum
GGGGGGGGGATCATTTTTCGTTCTTGATGGCTTACCTGTCTCATGGTGTCGACTGTCGACTCTCCGAGCTCGTGGGGGAGGTAGTCTCTCTTGACGAGACCGACGCCGTGCTCACCCTATCGGGGGCCAAAAGTCAGCATTGGGGCTCATTTCAAAAAAAAAAAAAAAAAAAGAGAAATTAGAACTCCTAGGTGAACCCACCGTGACGGTGCCCTCCATCTCGACGGCCCTCTTGACCATGTTGTGCACGAGGTGCTCGGCCCGCTTGCGCTCCTTGTCGTTGTACAGCAGGATCGTGTGGAAGTTGCCGTCGCCGACGTGGCCGACGATGGTGCCGAACAGCCCGCTCTTGCTCATGGCCTCCTTGGTCTCCTCGATGATGTCCGGCAGCCGGCTCATCGGCACGGCGACGTCGCCCGTCCACACGTGGTCGCCCTCGCGCTTGACGGCCATCGTGCTCCACAGCGCCTCCTTCCGCGCGCTCCAGAGCTCCTGCTGCTCCTCCTCGTTCTTGGCGAAGTCGAACGTCTTGCTGCCGGACTGCGCCGCCAGCCGCTTCACCAGCGCCACCTGCTCCTTGACGCCCGTCTCCGTGCCGCCGAACTTGAAGAAGAGCGTCGGCGCCTCGGCCCACGCCTTGCTCGTCATCTCGGCCTTGTTGATGCACTGCATCTGCAGGTCGTCGAGGATCTCGACCGCCGCGACGGGGATGCCCGCCGCGACCACCTTGGCGACGCAGTTGGCCGCGTCGCGGATCGTCGGGAACGCCGACACGGCGACCGAGGTGAAGAGGGGCTTCGTCGTCACCTTGAGCGTCGCCTCGGTGACGAGGCCCAGGGTACCCTCGGAGCCGATGAAGAGCTTGGTGAGGTCGTAGCCGGCGGAGCTCTTGCGCGGGCGCTGGCGCGTCTTGATGACGGTGCCGTCGGCCAGCACGACCGTTAGGCTGAGAACCCACTCGCGCATGGTGCCGTAGCGGTAGGCGTTGGTGCCGCTGCAGCCCGTGCCGATCATGCCACCGATCATGGCGCCAGGGCCCGGGTCGGGCGGGAAGAAGAGCCCGGTCTTGGCGAGCTGGTCGTTGAGCGCCTCCCACCCGACGGCGGGCTGCACGACGACGTCGAGGTCCTCCTGGTGCAGCTGGAGGACCTTGTTCATGCGGCCAAAGTCGATGGAGATGCCGCCGCGGGTCGGGGTGAAGTGGCCCTCGAGACTGGTGCCGCCGCTGTAGCCGACGACGGGGATGCGCCGCTGGTGGCAGATCTTCATGACCTCCGAGACCTCCTCGGTGGAGCTGGGGAACACGACGCAGAAGGGCCGCTCGTCGGGCTTGGCCGAGTGCGACGACCACTCCGAGTTGGCGTGGAGCTCAATGTCCGTGGGCAGCGTGCTGACGTGCTCCTCGCCCACAATGTTGACGAAGTCGGCCCAGGCGGCCTCCAGGTTCTCCTTGTTCAGCTTGTGGACCGGCGCGGTCGTCTGGGCAAGCGGCAGCGTCGAGTTTTCGCTGGGGCTAGGGGGGACGAGAGTGCCGAGGTAGTACGAGACACCCATCGTGGTGAGAAGCACTGCCGGCACACGAGAGAGCGTTAGCTACTGCTGCTACCCGGACGTCCACAGCTTCGAACTCACCAAAGGTGTAGGAGAGGTTCCGGCTGTTGCCCATCTTCTCCCGCTCCGCAGCGAACCTCTCTCGCTCCGCCTTCTCGCGCGCAAGGCGCTGGGTGATGCTGCCGACGACCTGGCCCTGGAACGAACGGGCGTCCCTCTTCTCGCCCGTCGCGGGCCTCTCGGGCTGGCGCTCGCTAGACATTTGCCTCGCGCTGCCGGCAAGGGCGACGCATCGCCGACGCGGGGCCGGGCCCGCGGCCCTCAGGCCCTGCAGAGCCGCCTGCGGAGCTCGAGCTCTGATGTGCGCCATTGCGCTCGTTCGACTCGGTAGCGGGGAGACCGGGACGCTTTCCGTGGCCAAAGAAGTGTTTCAGTGCTATCCTATTGAACGACGATTGCGAAAGGCAGCTTCAAGCTATCCGAGGTCGGGAGTTTGAGGGACGGGGGGGTGGTTGCGAGGACGGTGCGGTGACGAGTAGAGCAAGTAGAGATGTTTGGGGGGAGAGGATTGATTATTTGTAGCTGGGTGGAGCTGCATCCGTCTTAGCACCTTCTGGAGCTCGAATGGCGAAATAGAATCCATGCAAAAAGACCTGCAGCAGGAACACCCTGCACGCCTATCGGGGATAAGGATTGGCCGGCCGGGGAGCGGGGAATCTGTGGGACCCCGCCGTGACGCCGGCCGGTCGAGCCCCGCTACCACCGCGGCTTACCCCTTCCCTTGCGTCCGCTTCTCAGGGCCCCGAGGGTTGGCGAGCTAATCGAATGGCGTGCTTCGCGGTGCGGGCATCCTTGCATTTTGGGTGATACGGCGAGATAACAGAGATAGATGTAGTGATTGGACTCGCTCAAGATAATGGGCGGTTTACATTTGTCTCGGCTCTGGTCAAGCCGCGCGGGCTTGACCATCTACAGACATTCAACTACGCCTGCCTGCATCGGCCTGTCCCGCTTTCATAGAGCTACCTAACTACCGATGTCGCAGTTCAACGACGCTGTCATTTGTAGTTTTAATCATGATCTGTTTCTCTCTCTCTTTTGTTTTTATATCATGTATCGGGGTTGTCGTTGTAGTACGCAGTTCGGCAGAGACTCTACCGCGACATCACCGCGAGCTTCTTCAGCCCGCCTTCCACCCGGGGACGAGCTGCACATTGAAGGTCGGGGTAGCGCCTTGCAGGTGCGCCACGTAAGCCGCCAGCTCCGGGTCCTGGTCAATCTGCAGGGGCATCTCCCCGCCCTTCCCGTCCTTGAGCACGCCCTCAACCCTCAGACAGATGCACCCGGGGAACTTGCTGGCCGCCACATGCCGCAGCTCCTGCACCGAGTGCGAGCTGAGCGTCGCGATCCACAGGTTCGCGTCCAACACGAACGTGGACGACGGGTGCAGCCGCAGGTAAACGGCCACCACGCCCGTCGTCGGCGCCGGCGCGTGGAACACGGGCGCCGGCGCGGCCGCGAACTGGTGCGCGTACTGCTGGTCGACGAAGGCCGCCGCTTGTGCGTTGGCGACCAGCAGGAGAGACGATCCCAGGTGGGAATCGAGCGCCATGCTCGTCTGCGCCAGAAGGGACGAAGACAAGATGCGCGCGGTGGGGTGGTGGCCCATCTGGTCGCCGGCGGCCTGGGGTTGCATGGATACCGGCATCAGTATCTGTTCTTGGGTGTCCCCCGAGCTGGGCACCAAGCCCATGGACGACACCGGGCCAGAGCTGCCGTAATGACCACCCAAGTCGCTTTGGTGCTGCAAACCATCAGTCATTTCCGGTTGTGTGGTTTGGACCGCCTGCACGTTCTGCTCATGTTGGGCCTCGTCGCCGTCAGACCGGGCCGTTTTGGCGGGACTCCGTTTCCTTGGCTGGTCCCTCCTTGAAATGTCGTCACGCAAACGCTTCATCACGTCCCGGGCGATGAGGTCCAATGCCCGAACCTTTTGGGCGTAAGCAGGATCGCCGGCCCCGAGGGCGAGAATGCGCTGGATGAGGTCCGACTGATCCGCCCACCTCCTTTTGAGGTCGTCCCATTGCGCGGGGCCGGCTTCCGATTTGGAGCTGAGGCCCTCGTCCCTCAGGAGCTGGTCAAACGCGGCGCGGAGGTCTCTCGCCTCCTCGGGGTTGATCCCGATGATGTTTTTCGCCTCTGCCAGAGTGATGCGCTTATCCAGCGTCCGCACTCGCTTTGTGATGTCGGTACATATGACGTCGAGCGCCAACACCTTGGACTCGAGGTTATCCCTAGACTGCCACATCACGGCTTGAAGCTGCGGCGTCTCCTCTATCAGGCGGTTCTTGACGGCGTCCCATCTGTCTGGGCCGGCGATGGTCTTCTTGACGATGCTCAACTCTTGACATAGCCGCGCGAACGTGGTCCGTACCTGGCGGTATACGTCGTTGGCCAGGCCGAGGATGACTTTGGCCTCGTCGAGGGTGGTTTCGGAAGGGAATCGCGGGGCGACGGGCTCATTTTGCGATGCGGCCTCCCAGGCCCTCAGCCGCCGCCTCTTTCTCCTGCTGTTGTCCTGGTCCCAGGCGGTGCCGATCTCGTTCGATAGGGTCCCCAGCAACTCGTGGTCCGTCACGGTATCCGGAGTCATATCCCCTGCCACACGCGACAGCCGTTTTCCGTTGTGCGGGCTCTCGAAAGACTCGTCGGCCATCAGCGGGTGTTGCGGGTTCGGATCCGGCGAGTCCTTGGGCCGCTCGCCGTTCGCGACCTTCAACAGCCATCGGTTCTTGGTCCTCACGCGGATCAGCTCGCGCTTCTTGATGTCAAAGCCGTCATCCTTCAGGACTGCCAGCATCTCCTTCTGCGATAGGTTGCGCTCCCATAGTTCCTTGATGCGGGCGACGAGCCGGTCGTTCTTGTAGGCGGGGTTCTGTTTCGAGGGGAAGTCCCATTTACGGAACTGTGCTTGAAAGGCTCGTTTGCTGCGTACGTCATCATGATTAGCTCGGGATGCTTCTCCCCGGCTTCTTTCTGTCGCCGGACCGGTCAAGGAACGCTTGTTGGGTGGATCGGAGATGGTCCGGCCGGCGGAAGAGCCACGGAGTGCGGAGGGGCAAGACAGCGCCGAGAACCGACTTGACTCACCAGGGTGCAAAGTTGTGGTGGATTTTGAGGTAATCCATTATGTCCTCGAGGGACTTCTTCTCGTTGATGTACAGCTGGAAACATAGCTTCTCGTGGGCGTCCCAATCATAGACCATGCTCTTTCATGTACAATACAATTCGCCTACGCATCAGCGTCGGATGCGTTCTGGGTCGAGGATCGTGGTGGTAGGGTAGGGTAGGGGGTGACTCGACGTTGCGCAAGTGGTTGGTCGAGTCAGCCGTACTGTGCCAGGATCCTTCACACGGCCGCGGGGGACTGTCTGTTGTATGTGACCGCGGCCTTATCAAGGTGAGCCCGGTGAGCTTCGGTGGCTCCGCCCGCCCCCCCCCCCTCCCCTCTGACAGCCACAAATCGTAGTCATCAACCACGTCCATTGATTACTCAGTCCATCACCACATCCTCTCCAATGACTGCATCTTAGAGTTCTGTACGGATAACTCTCGAGTTTGCCTCAAATGTATTTTTGTAAACTCATCAGTCCCGTGATGGAATCTACAAAGCAGGTGGTGGGGTGGTATAAATTGAGGTTCAGCGCAGCGCAGCTCATTGTGGCCATTACGATGTTGCATTCAATTGTGATTATTCTTCAGCTTAGGTCGCGCGATATCCTACAATTCATCAAATCTTTAAAGGGTCGGTTCTGATATATATCCATCGACAGACTGCCTTTGTCACTGTGCCACGCCGGACCTCGGTATACGGTCATAAACGCATTTCCCCTCCGTTTCCAAATCCCGTGCTTTACATCAACGAAACGCTATCGTACCTACCTCCTCTCATAAACCCCGTAAACATGCTGCACAAGGTATCCGGGTTTCTCTCACGGTACATTCCTGTCCGTGTATCGGTTCGCCTCCACCACCCCCCAAACCATCACCATGTCCGACCTCCCCATGAGCTAAAACACCCTCACCCTCACCCTCCCCCAGGTCCGCCTGTCTCACCACCCGGCTTCTTCGCCCGCCCCGACCCCCGTGATCATCCTGGCCCTCGACCGCCCCACGGCCCGCAACGTCCTCACCGAATCGACGGCCTCCTCCGTCGTCTGCGTCTACGCCCTGCTCCCGGCGGACCCGCGGGTGAAGTGCATCGTCCTCATGAGCTCGGACCCGGAGAACCGCACCTCCTGCGCCGGCATGGATCTCCGCCACCAGCCCCGCCTCCGAGGCACCATCCGCGATGAGAGCACCGCAGCGCGGGCGGCGTCGTGGGCGCTGGCCATGCACAACTGCGCCCAATCCCATCGTCGCCGCAACCAACGGCGGACCGTGTACCCGACCGAGAGTCCTCCGTTACGGAACCTGTTCAGCGACATTGTCGAGCCGGAGCAGGTCCTGCCGCGAGCGCTCGCCGTTGCGGAGGGCATTGCGGTGAATGTAAGCACTATCGCCGTCAGGGTCATGCGGGATAAGATTCTCCAACCGCCCCAATCGCCTGGGGAGGCGCACTGGCCGGGGAGCAACATCTTCGAACCTATTCAGCGACAAAGACAGCAAGGAAAGCATAGAGAGTTTCATGCAGAAGCGCATGCCTCACTTCCAAGGGACAATGGAGAGGGATGCGCCCAGTGCGTATCCCTAGTGGGAGAAAAAGGACGTCAAAGCCAAGATGTAGCTATAGTACGAGCTGAAATTAAGCCACAATAGGAGAAAGGATCGAGTGTTTCCCCCCCACAGCAGTCTAGAGCTGCCGTCTCTCGTACCTCTCGTACCTCCCTCCATGGTTCAGATAATCGACCGCCGGCATTCTCAAGGTCTGTACTTCCACAAGTCTGGGTCAAAGATGATGTCATACTCGTTCTTCTGGAACGTGCCGATGGCGCAGCTCAGGTCGTGGTATCCCTCGAGTCCAGTGACCGGAAGGTCCTGCTCGGCGTCACTCTCCTCGTGGAGGTTCCAGCTCCCTGCCAGTCGGCCATCGCGGGTGAAGAAGATGTCCACGCTCATGCTGCCACCCTGGGCCGTGAATGACATGCCGATTCCCAGCGTCTCGCCGGGGCGGAAGGGGGCCGTGAAGGTCTTGCCGCCCCACCTGTCATTGATGTACTTGTGCCCATCGTCGCCGTGGACTGCGAGGCTGCCGCGGTGCCACCCGGGAAGTCGGAAGTTGGGGTAGGGAAGGGCGGTGAAGCCAAGGGCGAGGTCAACTTCTCTCGCTGAACCGCGGACCTTGACCTCGTAGTAGACCTTGAAAGGGCGACCGGTGGCGTGGGGAGAATGCGTCTTGACAGAGTAGAGGGGCGGGAACCCGATGATGGTGCTATCCGGGGCGTTCCTCTGCGTGGTGACCTCCCATTTGCCCGAAACAGGCTGGTTCATGGTCCCGCGGAATCCTTGAGGCTGGAGCAGCCATATCCTGTGAGTGCGCAGGGCGTCCAAGGCGGTGGGGTCCAAGTCGATGGGCTGTACGAGAGGGTACTGATTGATCCACGCCTCGCCTGCCTCGGCCTCCTGTTCGGTGGAATTATTGGCGGGCGAATGGTCAAAGCCGCTGAAGAATGCCGGCGGCGGCGGGAAGAGGGTGGTGTCGGGAACAGCAGCCTCCCAGTCGTGCTTCGGCTTGGAATCGGATGGCGGCTGACCCGGCGGAGGAGCCGTGGAGTCGCTGTGGGCAGGGGGAGGGCCGGGAGGCGGTGCGAATTCATCCTGGCGATGAGAAGGAGGAGGGCCGGAAGGCGGTGCGTAGTCTCCGTATGACGGAGGAGGACCAGGAGGGGGCGCGAAGTCGTCAGTCCGACCCGGCGGCGGACCGCTGGGAGATGCATAAGACTGACTCGGGGGCGGGCCAGCCGGCGGCGCGTAGTGAGGTTGCTGATTGCTGTTGTTGCTATTCATCTTGCTGTCCAGCTGGTCTGAGGGAGGTTGTTGAGCGGGACGCGGGGCAAGACTGTCATCCTTGTCAGCTTTACCTCCGAAACACATCGTCGATATGAGGCTCTCGGAAGAGGATTTATGCAGTTCGTCCAATGTCGGGAATTGCTGGTGAGTGAGTCGCGGAGCGGGTGTGAACCGACGCAGTGAGGAAGGTGGGGGGACGCCTTGACGTCGGAATAGGGCTCAAGCTTGAAGGTAGCTTTGGGGTCTGAAACACTGGGAATCCAGACGACTCGAGCTGAATCAAGTGCGAGGGATTTAGAAAGAGTTCCAAGTTCGTCGGCGTCGCGAATTGATGTAGACGAGATGCAGCGATGATGCGGGTTTGGGGGCGAATGAGGCGTCATATGAAAGGAAGTGAGAGTGGCTGTGTCTTGTCATCAGGGCAGACACAGACAGACAGACACTACCTAGGTAGGTAAGCTACCTGCCTACCTACCCTGTACCTACCTTACCTGCCTAGCAAGTACCCAAGGTAAGGGAGACCTGCTTGTAAAGCTGTCCGCAATAGGCAAGTGACCCACTTGTCCTCAGCATGGTTGCTCCGCATGGCGCTGCAGCTTCCTGCATCGACAAGTACATACATGTGCAAATGCTACCCAACAAGCAGCTTCTGGGTCGGCTGTTTTCTGGTCGTCATGCCAAATGTTTTCGCTTCCCCCCCCCATATCCGATCAACGGAAGAAGCGGAATCAAGTCGTTCTTTTTCGAGGAAAAGAGATTGCGTGTGCGACCAACGGCTTCGTGTAACACGACAACGTGTCCACGACAAGAGTGTCAGCCGCCAGCCACCGCCTCCGCCGCATCGGGGAGGCTACCCGCAGCAAACCACCGCCCTGCTTTGATCATCACCGGCTAAACCGGGCGAAACTGGGTGGTGGGGGGGAAGGTCGCCGCAGCTAACGTTTAAGCTTACCCGGTGGGCCTAGTTCTTCTTAACGCGGACGTCACCGAAGCGCAAAGGATTGAGGGCAACCCGCAAGTTCTCCGTCATCACCCAATTCTTCGATATCCATGTATGGCTTAGAGCGAGGACACGTCGCCAATGCATTTCTTCATCACGAAGCCTTTGAACTGTGTGCGATTTAGCGCACAGTGTCGACGCAAGGTTTGATATGGCATGAATGTCACCGCTGCCAAGAAGCAAGACCGCCTAGGGCAGCCGAGATGGGCACAACCGGGTAGCGCGGGGCTTGCACTTGTAGAATATATGAATAGAGTTTAATGCTTATTCACAATACGGTTCATACGGTGGAGTCCTATAATCGCTGTCAAGCGAGGAAACGCCACCATTGTTACTGCGCTTGAGACAGTCTGGCAGTAGTGTTGCAGACTTTTGTGAAGAACAAGATCATCATCCCCAAACCATCACCGGGTAAAAAGGACCGTGCGACATATGTGAATGCCGCTGTGGCCAAGTAGAAGTGAAGAAAGAAAAAGAAAACAGGTCGTGAAGCTTCGTAAGTTGCACTTTGCCAACAACCGCCCCCTCATAAGCCACACACATCACGACCGAATTGGTCAGGGGACCGAAACCCCTCGCAGCATCCACGTCCCTGCCTAAGCACCCATGGAGCTGGCCTCGTTCGTGTTGGGATAGAAAAAGGCCACCACAGCGATGATGATGTAGGTCGCGCACAACAACGCACCCTCGAGGTAGTTACTCCTTCCGTCAAGAACCAAAAAGTTGACGATGAATGTCGAGACGAACAGACAGACGGTCTCGAAGAGGGTAAAGTAAAGCGACATGTCGCGGTCCAAAGCCCAGCCGATGATGACGACGAGAGGCGTGATGAACAGGGCGATCTGGATGGAGCTGCCGACAGCGACGCCGATGGCGAGGTCCATCTTGTTCTTCATGGCGACTGTGACGGCTGTGACGTGCTCAGCGGCGTTGCCGACGATGGGCAGGATGATGAGACCGATGAAAATTTCGCCGAGGGGGCTCGTCTCGACAACCTCGTTGATGGAACCGACGAGGAACTCAGCACAGACGGCAACGAGACCAGTCGAGAAGAGCAAGAGGAGGATGGCGGCGGTGCGGGATAGGTGATCGTCATCGACGGCCTTGTCATCAGCGCCGAGGCCGCTGTTGACCGTCGTCACGGCAGGATGCAACGGAAACAGAGTACCAGGGGCGCGGACGCCACGGCCGTACTGGTTCAGGCGGTCGGGCAGGGAGTTGGTGCGGCGGATGCCGAGACGGACGCGAGGAACCGGCCCAGCAGAAGACGTGGGGGCGGCCGTCGAAGGATCCGGGGGCGCGGTGAAGACCGCGGGGGCAAAGTTTTTGATGGATAGACCGCGCAGGCCGGACACGGGCCTGGGGCGAGAATTCGATTGTGATGCCTCGGCGGCCTCGCCTGTGGGCGCGGCTTCGCCCTGATCTGCAAAGTCGAAACGCACAGGTTGGCCAGTCTGCGTGGAGGTCCCGACCTGACCACTTGCAGCGGGCTCGTGGCCGTCAGTATCGACAACACCGCGGCGAGAGCTCTTTTTAGACTTTTTGTGGTACTTGTGGTGGCGTCTGCGGTGCTTGCGGTGCTTGCGCGGGTTCTCCTCCATGGCCTCATCACTGCCGCCCGAGTTGAAACGGGGTATATTAGGACGGCTACCGGTCCTCTCAGAGCCGTTGGAGGTGCCGACGGAGGAGGTGCGGGTGCGTGTCCTAGAGAGGCCGTCGGCATTGACAGAGGCCACACTGGACTTGCGCCTTCTGCCGGCGCGCATCACCTTTCTCATTGTCTTGCGTACGGTGCCGCCAGAGCTGTCTGAGCTGTCCGAGTCCGTGTCGTCATCCGAGCAATCTTCGGAACTCGACGAGTCGAAGAAGCCGATGGCCGGGCCCGGTGCGGACTCGGCATCCACAATGTGCTGTGGAGTAGACTCATACATGTAGGCATGGGACTTCAGCTGGAAGAGCAGGTACAAGATGTACACCAGGAGGAGGATCTGCTTGTGATGAGCACAAACGAACTCCAACGAAAGCCTCAAAACGGAGTACTCACCACACTAGTACCACGACTGATCTTCAAAGTCTGGTCTTCGGCCTTGAAACTGTTCTGGAAAGAGGCGTGGAAAGCGGTCTGCAATTGTATGAGTTCCTAGAATCAATTGAACCAGCAGCAGGGGGGAATTACCGGCAAGACCAAGCTGATGACGCTCAAACTTAGCAGACAAGCACTCATCTGTGTGACCGTGCTGTTGTAAATCTTAGATGCGTCGTCAGTATAATGCTGCAAATCGCGTCGAGTCGGCTAGACTAACCTGCTCACGGAAGCGCAGGCCACCGAGAAAGAAGCACATGCCCAGAATGAGCAGGAGATTGGCCAGGATGGACCCAAGAAGGGAAGCCTGGACGATACGGATTTCATTCTGTTGTCCACAACGTTAGCCTAGGATTGCCTGCCACTAGAGTTGGGGTAACAAACCTTGACAAGCGCAATACTGTATAGTCACAAAAACATGTTCATGTCAGTCATACTGCAAAAACAAGAATAAAAATACTTTTGAACTCCAATTGGAACAGTGGCAACAGAGGGGATGGAACGGAAAGTTGTGGCATAATTTGGGGCTCGATTGACGGGATAACGTCTTTTTCGATTGAGAATCGACTTGTCTCGTCTTTCTCATCTTGGTGACCCGCAAAAGGGCAAGTAGGTACATACATGCTAGATTGGACAAATAAGCATTAGCCAAGTCTGCGCCAAGAGATATAAGGGCTGACGGTTTGAAGCCAAAGACGCAGGGTACGACTCGGCCAAGACAGCTGCCAAGCCAAGCCTAAACCTTCGCATTCTGACCCCCCCCCCCCCCCCCCCC